>JMQE01001159.1:0-34631 GCA_000731825.1 Hypocrella siamensis
GGGGGGGGGGGGGGGGGGGGGCTGGCGGGGCTCTAGTGAGTGCAGGCACCAAAGGCAGGTACATACATACAATATACAACTGTATGTATGTACGTTGATCGCATGTGGCCCTGTGGCCCTGCGGCCCTGTGGCATGCGACATGCGCATCTCCTCAGCTTCGCGCTGGGATATTTACCGTACGTGGTTCTGGCCATGCACAAAGTCGCAATCCAGTTCCCGTTTTCAGTGAGGTCTCAGAAACCAATCGAAGTCGAAGTCAGTAGTAGTACGGATCATGTTCTACACCAACTTGAAGTCCTGTGCAGAACATGTGTAAGGACCCAACAAGATGATACTGGAATAACTCTCAAAACTTGCTACAGTTGTACCAGTGAAATGTCTGGTGCATCACCGATTGCGCTGAAGTAAAAGTTCACCTCAAAATGCGGCCCGTCCCTTTCCACGTGCCCTCAGGATAACGTCTTCCCCATCATCTCCTGACACCCTTCTGGCCCCGGAGAACACGCACTGTACGTACCACAATCACCACAGACTGCTGCTTGAACCGGACGGGAAACAGCGTTGGCGAAAATTTTATATCAGAGAGTCCCTCGCTTGTTTCAGCTGTCAAGTTCGCACAAGTCTACACCCTCACCGGAGCCATACACACACGTTGCAATGGCCGCAATCAAGACTGTCTCTCAGATTCCGACCCTGACGCAGCTCTATGCGTCAAGTCTGCGCAAGCTCGCTTCTAGCGTGCCAAAATTCCCTCCTTCGGACCCAATCAACTCCCGCGTCGGTCTTGTCCAGGGCGACATCACCAAGCTCCAGCTGGATGCAATCGTCAACGCCGCGAACCAGACCTTGCTCGGAGGCGGGGGCGTGGATGGTGCGATTCATCGGGCTGCCGGGCCTGGCCTCAAGGCTGAATGCCGTGGTCTCGGCGGCTGTTCTACTGGCGAGGCGGTAGTGACGGGCGGACATCAGCTGCCGGCGAGACACGTCATCCACACTGTCGGTCCTGTCTACAGCACGGCAAGTCCATCGGAAAGCGAAAGGGCGCTGAAAAGCTGCTATGAAAATAGCCTGAAGCTGGCCGTGGCGAGCGGCATCAAGACGGTCGCTTTCAGTGCCATCAGCACGGGCGTCTACGGATACCCGAGCCAAGACGCCGCCGAGGTGGCTTGTGAGACGGTTAGACGCTTCTTGGACTGTGACGACGGTGCCCTTCTGGAACGAGTTGTCTTCGTGACATTCGAGCAGAAAAGTGAAGTCGCTTATCAGGACGCGCTTCCGCAAGTTCCCCCCCTATCGAGGCCTTTCCATGTGATCCATGCTGACTGTCTCACAGAAAATATTTTCCCAAAGTGACCAGTGATTGAGGCACGGAAAAAAAATCTGAATCTGTATTGTAGAGGCTTCACAATTCCAATGCGTAAACCAGTAACAATTCCATTGCTCCATCGAGGACACAGGACATTCTCCGACTTTAGCCAAGATTACACGCTGAATGCTGCAAACCGCAAACCAATATTCAAAACATCATCGCGGCTTATTATTGTGTGCGCGGATCCACGCTCCTTTGCTGCAGACCGACTCAACCTTGGTCGGCATGGTCGCCCGGCGGCGTGGCCTGCCTTCCCGCGGCTTTCCTAACCTCCACCAGCAGCGCCTTGAGTTCATTAATTTCCGTTCGGAGTTTGCGAACCTCCAGCACGGCCGGGTCATCTTCCAAGTTGGGCTTGACAGAGTCGCATGTCTTGGTCCATCCTTCAGCCTCCATATCGAGCTCATGTGACATCTGTTCCCATTCTTCGACAACGTCGTCATCGTCATCACCCCTTGACCTGTTCTGTCGTATCCGGTGGGCGGCGCGCGTTTCGAAATAAGCCGATACGAATAGAAGAGGAGAATATGCTACGGCCATGATCCAATCGTTGATGGCCTCGTAGGTCTGCTTTGGCATCCACCATTCGAATAATGCTGAAATGATGATTTCTATAAGATTAAACGGGGCGATGAACACATTCTCGTCGGGAGCTCGGACAAATTGCATGGTTTTCTGAGAAAAAAGGGCAAGATACTCGTCGTCGGCGTTCTCGTAAATGTCTTCATAAGCAGAGTTGTAAAGTGCAATGAGTATGTTGAGAAGAATAATCTAGAGACTTGAGATTAGCTTCCTCGGCTGGTCGACGTGTGCGACTAAGATGAATGGGACTGTACCATGACAACAAAGGTGAAGCAATAGTAGAGAATGATGCCCCAAGGAGGACCAAAGCCCTCAAAACCATCGAACTCGGGGCTCTGCAGGATCGCCTTGATCATCGATTCAATGATGAAGAGAACGTCATTTGCCACGTTGTCCTCGGCCAGGTCAAGACCGATGAATGCCTGAAGAAAGCCCAAAATGACGATTATCAACAGGGCGAAGAAGATGACCGACTCCTTCATCATGACTTTCAAGACAACGAGCATGGCCCCAAAGAACCTGAAGCTATCAAGGTACAGCATTAGTCGACACCAGAACATGGGCGCGACAAATGAAAGCATGTTGTAGCTGAGCTTGCTATAGTGCTCACGAAACTCGGATTCGTCCTTCGCAGTCAGACCAATGATGCGGAAAAGGAGTGACACCGAGAGCAACGAATACAAGACAGCATTGAAAGCATTCCAGAAGCCAAGTATTTGGTAGCCTGCTTTGTAGACCTTCATGACTTCATCGCAGACGTATCCAAGAGTGAACAGGTACAAGATTATCTCGGCTCCGTCAAGTTCTCCCGAGGGGTTTACGGAGTTGATCACCACGGTGTACAGTACGAGATAAACAAGAGATATGAGAAGTTGTGCCGCATTCTGATTCCGAGGCGCTCTCATTCGGTCTGGGTCCATGTGGGCAAAGAAGCTTGGGTTGTCTTTGTCCTTATAGTCGACGAAAACCGAGGGGTCGTCCTCATCTTGAACCAACCAACCGCGCCACAAGTAATTGATGCATTTTTGGTACCCAGAGGAGCCTATGACTCTCACGGCATGTATATCGACAGCCTTCTCAATGACGTTGACGGGTCGCGTAGGGACACCGTTTGCAACGTAGGAATATCGATGAAGTAAAACAGCAAATAGGAGATAGTCAAGATCTTCTTCGGACTCGATACTATTGCATGGAAGAGGTCAGTCTTTAAGTCATAAATCCAATGTTCAGCTCATCTTACAGCGCTTTGGCGATGACGCCACAGGCTTTGGCCCTCAGTTTGTGTAGGTCAGAGTCCCAGAGCTCAATTAAAGCTTCGTGGCGAAACCATCTTGAGTTGACGAGCAGACAGAACACCTGACGGAGGGTCAGCAGTAATTGGGCTTTGCAAGAATAGGTCGTGGCAAGCTCACCACGCATCCTTTGTTTTCATGGCCACCGGCCTCTTTCGCAGCCTGGATGACCTGGCGTGTGATGATCCGGCTATGGGGAGCAGTGATGCGGCTCTCCTCCATTTCGCAAGGCACACACTCTTGAATAAGATGGCGCAAACGAAGACAAACATTGGTGACTTCGGCGGCCGGCACAGATGATCTGACATGCTCACGATTCAATTGCGGAAGTACTGTATGCGACCGTCAGGATGCAACATCCGCCATACAAAAGAAAAGGAGAATCAGACGCGCGCTTGGGAAGGTAGTGTAGAGAAGAACGAAATACGTGGGTAGTCAGCCGTTGAACGCCAGCTTCGACTCACAAGCTCCTTCTTCCCCTCGGGACCCATCGTGGGCACGAACCTCGCGTGCTTGAGTTCCGCTGGATCCCAGGAGCCGTTCAATCCCTGACCAGCGAGTCCTGCTGCTCGGCATCGTAGTCGCGGATGACAAAGACAGGGTACACGATGGACGGCAGTGAGGAGAAGCGATTGAAAGGCTGCGCGATGAAATTCTCGTACATCGATGAATCCAGCTCTCGAGTGCAACCACGTCTCGAAGTTTAAGGCTGTGGAGCACCGGCAAGTTTGGGCAATAAAGCGGTGATCCATCTCGTTTGCTAACGAGGAAACTTAGATGCCTAGCTTGTGGTGGCTTGATGTCCGCCTAAAGCAGGCAACTACCCAGCTGACAACTCAGCGAAATAATCAGCAGCCCGAAATATGTTCGGACATCCAAAGGGTTGCTTTCTGGCTACTCAGGAGCTCCAGTTAGCTTCGGTGGATAAGCAGCCGATTAACGCATCCCATGAGCTGGGGAATGAGGCTCGGGCGAAAGACACAACAAAACCACAGCATGCGGCGATTATGGAGTCAGGTACATACTGTAGTACTCCAAGTACTCCAAACGCAACCTGGAGGGGTGCAGCCAACCGAAGCTGACAGCACAGAGGTGGAGACGCCGACCCCGCACTGCATATTGCGTATTGCCTAGAGCCATGATGCTCTGCCAGTCGAGGTCCAGAGAGACATGTGCGTCCAGACTTGCTCATAGACGTGGGGGGAGGAGGGGGGGGGGGGGCTTGCAGACTCCAGGTCTTTTTCTTGGTTTCGCCGTCCATCGTGATTCATCGCTCGATTATATCCAGCTGAAAGCGACGTGCACAAGGAAGCCGCTTGTGACTCATGGCCGGTGAGGCCTCAGTCGAGAGCAACCGAGGGAAAGGCGCGCGGACATCGTGGATGCGACTTGGTTCGAAATGGCTCCAAGTGCCAACTCATTCGAGCCAACATGGTTGGACGTAATTGGACGCTGAGATGTGCTGAGCGACCCAACCCCTGGGCTTGCAGCGTTCGTATGTAGGTAGGTGAATCACGGTGAATCACGTCGGTGCGACTGCAGACTGCAGACTGCAGACTGCAGCGCGCTGGCGATGGCGACTTGCCTACATGTTCCTGCCTCCTATCTGCTAGGCAGAAAATACTGTACGTACCTACCTAACTCTGCTACTACCGTGGCTTCCGCCGTGGCCAAGAGATGCCTCGTGGCCTCGTGGCCTCGTCAGGCTGTTGTTGTCTCACTGCTACCTCATGCCGCATATGTGTATGGCGTACAAGCATATGTACATACATATTTACATGTACCTCCTGCTCAATACCCCCGTGCTCAATATCTGGAAGGGACGGCTGAGCTGCCATACCTCTGACCGCGGACTCCAGTTCAGGCGCTGCTAGTGTCGGCTCTGAGCTGTTCAGGCATGATAAAGGTGTTCGCATCCCCTTGTCGCTTCTCTCATCTCTGCTCAGAACACTGTAAACGGCAGCCGGAAAAAACATTGGACTGCTCTTGCAGTCACTTTCACCCTGTGTGCGCGCTCTCTCTTCCTTTCTTACTCTGCCTCTTTTGCTCCCTCTCCCTCTCAGTCTTCCTTCATTGTTGCAGCCTTTTTCTCATCTTTGAGTATTCTGCCTATCTTTAAGCACTCTCCCAGTCCTTGAACATCTCTTTCATTTTCAGCCGCCATGAAACCCAGTCGCTGTTCTGGCGGCAGAACAAATGCCCCTATAGATGAGGAGGTCGACACCGAATTGGCCGACGACAATGAAGCAGAGTCTCCTCAGGCGTCAGAAAAGCCCGAGACGTCTCAGGCTAAGCCAACCAAACCCAAGACGAAGGGAAAAACCAACGGGAAGAAAGTGCGACGCTCCAGACCCAAGTCTGATTCTGATTCTGATTCGGACGTCTCGTCTACCCCGAAATCGGATAAAGGTTCGATACTCTCCGACAGCAGTACCTCTTCGTCCTCATCAGATGAAAATGAAGTCGGGCGAATGCACCGGCGGCAGAAACGTCGCCGAGATTCACGTCGCCGTCTTCATAAGTCTCGTAGATTCAGGAGAAAATCTGTCGCATCGACTGACGAGACGGACGATGAGACAATTATCATGCCTGGAACATACTCAACGGCACGTGCCCGAGGCTTTGGCACCAAAATTAGACGTGGTTCGAACGATGTTGGCGAGGCTATCGCAAAACTCGAATTGCGCTGCAGTCAACTACAGTTTCAAATTAGCAACTTGACCGGCAGTGCATCGCACACGAATTACAGCTCTCCACGCCCTCCTCAGTACGGCCAAATGCAAGCAGCACCTTCGTTTGCAGGGTATCCGCCTTGGTATTCCAATGGTGATCAACCGATGTACATTTCAAACGCTCAATCGGCTTTGCCAATGCAGCAGCCCCCAAGTTGTTCGCCTCCTGGGAATACTGATGTTCTTTCTGGCCGCCCAATAGCCGCCCGCAACTCTCGCCAAGACAATGTCGAGCCGCCTCAATCACACAGCAATATTGGGAAAGAGCCAAAAATGAGCTATAAGCGTGTCGACTCAATTTGGGACAAGACAATCTACTCGTTTAAACTCCGAGAGAGTGCCAAAACGGTAGACAATAAGTATGACGAGTACGTGTTCCATGTCAGGAGAACGTTCGATGCGGACGGAAAATATAGTGCGACATATGTCGACATCAAGAGCAAGCTTCTGAGGGAATGCCTTCAAGATGTGATAGGCAATGTTCGTGGTGTCAATCTTGTACAGGATATACCTAAGTTGGACCCGAATATGCTATTCCTGTAAGTAATCGCCACAGTCTTGGCATTTGATCTGCTGTCACTCCATGTCTGTTTCACTGGCATGCTTACATGGCTCTCAGGTATCTGGAAGACTTTCGCGCACATCTGAAAAGACTCGAAAAAGCTCAGCCGGCGGGGAGGAAGAGAAGTGAGCAGCGTAAAAGTCAATTACGGCTCGACCAAAAACAAAAGCAGCTGAAGGTCCTGGTGAAGTACTTGGACAAGGACTTTTCCAAGACCAAGAAGACCTTGTCTTGCATGCTCGAGAAAGGCATCATCAATTTTGACAATCTTTGGGCCTTGTGGAAGCCCAAAACACTCGTATACTCCACAATGTACGGTTTCGACGAAAATCCTCGGGTGTTCAAAGTGGACTTTGCTGGACGGCATACAACACTGGTTCGAGGTAACTTTTACAACGTTGAAGGCAAATGTCTGGAATTTGATGGGAAACGCTTTGGCTACGGAAATGTGGTCGAAGCAATCGACCAATTCCCAGGGACACGCAAAATAACGAGTCTGCCGTTCTATCCTTTGTCATACCACAGAGAGGAGTCAAAAGTTCGACAGATGCTTGTCGAACGAGGCAAGAAGTATGTGTCACTCGGTGGAAGTCACTTGAAACAGTATTCTGGATTTGCGTACATGAGACAAAAGAAGGATCCTGTCGTTAAATTCCATATCGAACCTAGTCGAATAATGGTGGACCACCTGATGTTCCGACGCATCAATCCCAACTACTTTATGCCAGCAGTACGACCTCGAGAAGATGACACTTTCACTTTTGTGTCAGCTACTTCGTCGGACGAGGACTATGACGCAGGTGGCTGTTTTTCCTTGGACAACGATCAAGACGCCAGCGGCCCCGGGATGCTGAGCGGGACAGCAGCTCAAGAAGACCTCGGCTCCAGGGTTGTGATTCTGAAAGATGTACTAGCTGGGGTCCAAGCCGAATTGAAAGAGACAGGTCCAAAGGCACAGCTATCCAATGATGTCAGCGTTGCCGTCCAGGGCCCCGTCCAGGCCTTGACGAAAAAGGACTCTACCAGCGAGGAACACAGTACCGCAACTCCATCAGAGGAAGAGCCACCGGGGTCTTGCCAAGTATTCACAGACGATGATTATTTACTGACGTCTCCGGTGGTCTTTGGATTTTCCTTTTCTGAGAAGATTTGGCTGGAGTTCTCCGTCTCAAGGATCTGCGAGACCCAGTGGAATAAGGATGCCTGGGGCTCTTTGGTACTCCCGGAGGAAACAAAGGATCTGATTCAAGCACTCGTCAAATCACGCAAGACCAATATGACACGAACTACCGACGATGTGATTCAGGGCAAAGGGAAAGGACTTGTCGGTATGTATCAATGGCATCGCTCGGACGACGCGAGTTCTGGACATGTGCTGACATGGGTTCCGCAGCTGTCCTTCATGGTCCACCGGGAACCGGCAAGACTTTGACAGCCGAGGGCATCAGTGAACTCCTTCAATGTCCACTATACATGGTGTCCGCTGGCGAACTCGGGACAAACGCCCGCTTCTTGGAAGCCGATTTACAGAAAATCCTGCTCATCTGCCACAAGTGGAAGGCCCTACTGTTGCTCGACGAGGCTGACGTGTTTCTGGAGAAGCGAAATATGCAAGACATACATCGCAACGCGCTCGTCAGCGTCTTTCTACGGCAGCTGGAATACTTCCAGGGAACCATGTTTCTCACAACTAACCGTGTAGAGGTGGGCTTCAATTCCAAGCAGGCTTCTTGACAAAGCATAGAGCAACGCTAACCAGCCAAGCAGACTTTCGACGATGCGTTTCAATCGCGGATCCACATTGCCTTACAGTATGACGGGCTGGACACCAAGGCCAAGAAGACCATCTTCAAAATGTTCATTGATCGAGTCAGGAATCACGGCCAGCTAGTCACCGAGGACTTTTCCGAGCAAGATTTCGACGACCTCGCGAAGCATGAGCTTAACGGGCGAGAAATCAAGAACCTGATAGGCTCTGCGCAAGATTTGGCCTTGAATAAGGGCGAACCGTTGTCCATGCGCCACGTGAAGGTGGTGTTGGACGTTCACTTGAAGTTTGAGAGGGATCTCAAAGGCGGTGTCGGCTTCGAAGAGGCTATGAGGAGCTATTTTTGAAAGGGGACGAAGCGTGACGATGGTTCAGGCGCGAAGACGTCGCACAGGCAAAATACGCTGGGAGAAAGTAGGAACACGCTTCTTGGCCAGCAATTCTACTCCGCCATTGATGTGCTTCTGACGAGACAAATGGCCAGAAAAGCAGGCTCTGCGTGGACCATGCATGACACGCGGATCGATTAGGGTTTTCCACCCTGCCTCTCGTGAACCATTGAAAAGCAGACGAGGGCTTGGGAGTTAGCGAGTGAGCGAGTTTGCCTTTGCACAAGCGACAAATTATATTCAGGTCCTTTTGGTTGCTTGTTACGACATAATGCAAAATTCTGATTTTTTTTTTCCTCCTCTACTTTTTCTAATGACGATGTGGACTTGACAGATAATAGATGGTCTTGCATTCTCGACAATAGCTTGGGGCTTTGCCCACGTGACCTAATAGCCGCCGGGTGCCTTCTGAATGCTGACGTGGACACCGCCTTGAAGGTGGGTGGGTTATGCAATCTTGACGGAGCACAGTGGTGTTTAGGGAATGGCAAGACAAGTTCAAAAATACAGGGGCGTGCTGCAATACATTTGTAGATATACATATGCCCTGTATCAATTCTGTACATGATATGTATGTACGTGCTCCAAGGGCCTGGCTGAGGGTATTATGTTTCGAGTGCCCATCTACATGCCCAGTACCTAGTAGATACGCACCGAGGCTTGGTGAGTACGTGTTGTGTATTGTCTCGGGAGGGGAAAAGCGATCGCGGCGTAGATACTGGCTGTCTCGGGCGTACTCTGGTAAAATGCGGCGCCTTTCGATGCCTACCAGTCTTTCTGCTTGCCTGCCTGTGTCCTTTTAAATGCCCTGAGGTAAGGTACGTACCAAGGACCGGGTAGGTTGTTGCAGGCGAAGTGCTTATATGATGCTCCATATTGTCTGAATAGATGTGATGAAAATTGCAAAGAGAGCTGGAGCTCTCTATGGCATGGACAAAGACAGACGACGACGTGCTGTTCCAAGTGATGCGAGGATGCCACAGCAACTTTTGTCTGATTGGGCTATGCCACGACTCCTCGACTTCGACTTGTACACATGTACAAGGGTAAATACCTAGTATACAGTACATCCCGCATGTGTTTGTGTTTTCCTTTGCCAACATCGACTTCACGGCAAACAAAGTGGGACAGATGACGTACTTTGTGAGAGTATTTCTCTCATCTTTTTCTTTTCTCATTCATCTCGTCGAGAGCTCTTGGTGTTTTTCATTCCAGCACTGGCTTGCGTAAGTTCCACCCCATTGGCATCCTAGCGGTGGTGACACGCCAGCAACGCAGCGGCACAAGATGTGGGCCTGCTTGCCTTGCTTCCGTGCTTCTTTTTTTTTTTTTTTTTCCCGGCCTTCCTTTCCAAAGTAAAGAATCCGAAGGCTGACGTCGCAACCATGAGTTTCCGAGCGCTTCTATGGACTGCGAAGCATGAACATCATGTGCAGAGATCCTTTTTTTTTCTTTTTTTTTTCTCAGGGGGACAAGGCGGAATCCGTTGCTCGTCTGATGCTTCCGTTCGCGTGGCCCACATGCCTTGTTCGGACACGAGAAGCTGTGTGGCCTGTGTGTATTGGTTGTTGTGCGGGCCACGTCGTCTGAGAAGTGTGGTTGTGGTGGTTGTGGGACTTCGGGTGGGAAGAAGAAGGGGGGAAAAACCCTGTTGGCTTGGACCTGTGATGCTCCGCAAGAACGCTCAGCCGCCAAAGTGCCCGGCATCAACACACCATGTAGTATAGGTCCAGCTTGAGAGCCAAGGGGCTTGGGCTGATGATCTATGGGTCCAGCTTGTGGAGTGGTGGGGCATGCCCTCCGATCACCGAAACAAAAAATAAAAAAGCCTGGTCCGTCCGCGCGGCCGACGCGGGTGTGCGCGGAAAGCAGAGACGCTTGCATACCATTTGAAGGTTCGTGGTTCTTTGAAAAACAGACAGATGGATGCTCATGATACAGAATTTGACACACTGCGTGTGACTCTGCTGTGCGTCGTGCAGAAGAGCAGATCGTTGTCGATCCTGCCGCCTTGGCGAGGCCCGTTTTGTGTGTATACGGATGCTCACAGTACGCACGCCAATTTCCTCAGGACATTTGAGTAGGATGGGGAAACCCTCCAACACTGCTGACCTTGTTGCCTGCCTAAAGAAAGCACTACAGTATCGGTTGGCCACGTACTACCTACCATTGATGGTCGTCAGCCGTGCATGTACGGAGTAACTACGGAGTACCTACCTTACGGAATACTGTGCTCCGTACAGAGTATCGTGGAAAGGAAGGAGTCACTAGCAAAACACCCCTAAGATCTTACTGGTCCCGAATCACGTGCGTCGAGATCTTGTAGTATCTGCATCAAGTAAATATGGGGCGAAAAGGGGGGGGGGGGAGAGAGCACGTTTCTTGTGTTAACATTTTTATGTGCGTTTCACGTAAGAGTCAGTTGGTCCCACTATCACACAAGTCTTTCATAGCATGACAAGCCCTACAATCACCGTCGACGTCCTGTACCTTTGCGGGCTCCGCTGAGGAAGGGGGAGGGGCCCCGATTGTTTCGTTTGGCCGTGTCGGGAACAATCAATCGGCCACGAGTGGCATCGCCTCATGAATTGCATCTTGAAGAAAAATCACTCATGATTGTAGTCGGCCGTAAGTAGAGTGAAGAAAGGTTTCGAATTGGGGTCTGGATCGCTTCTCTTCTTTGTTTGGTCATGGTCGTGCTGCGCGGCGGACGAAGTGTTCAGTGGATGGGGAAAAAACTGTTTAGTGGATGAGTTTTTTGCACCGAGCCAATCAGCGCTGACGCGTACCTGGCATTCCAGCCGTGGCAATAAGCGCCAAGCTTTCCGTTCGGCTACCCGCTCTTGGTCCCAGGCTGAGATCCACAGGGCCCGTTCGGCCCTTTGGGAGCTTAGCCAATCAGCGTGTGTGTGGCCATGCGACGCCCACCCCCTTCTCGCACGTCCACGCCCCCCTGCTCAAGCTCATTTCCTTTGCGTGCTCCTTGTTCTAGCGCGCCCTCCTGCCTCTCCCCCCCCTTCCCTTTGTTCTGATATTTACATGATACTCCTTTCTGGCCTCTCTTTTCTTCCCCCTTCCTCAAGTCATTCCTTACAAAAACACGCACTAAAGCCCTCGTCTGGCTCACGCTCTCTTCAACGGATTCGGTTCTCTTGAATCTGTCCCTTTTCAGCAAATCACCACACTCTTTCCGATCACTGATCACCGACCTCTTTTTCTTTGGTCTCATCGGCCTCCCAGCGTGTATTCTGCGAATACACCAAATTTCCTCGAATCCTGCAGCACGAGAACGATTGACTCGGACTCTCGGCCAACATCCGTTGTAATTCCTTATCAACAAACATTCACTTGGTTCACCAAAGCGATATTCACAATGAAGGTCTCCGCCCTTGCCTTCTTCCTCACCTCGGCCCTTGAGGTCGCCTCTCACCCCAGCGGTCACAAGGCCTTCCACCGAGCCATAGAGAAGCGAGATACGGTCTTCGTCGAGGCCGTCAGGCCTGCTCCCCCCCCTCCGCCTGCGCCAACCCCAACCCCAACCCCAACGCCCGCTCCTCCTGCGCCTTCTGCTCCTCCCTCTCCTCCTGCTGCTCCAGCTCAGCCTGCCGCCTCTGCCGCTTCCTCCTGTGGTTCCGCCAAGCCGTTCTGCGACGGTGTTAGCAAGCGTGCCAGTCTGGTCGACATCTTTGCCGTGGGCAATATCGGCGCTCCCGGCAAATATGGATGCAACATGATGGAGGTTCCCTGCGCCCAAGGCTACGACTACACCGCGACCATCGACAACCAGTCGGGCCAGGACCAGACCTGTGTCGGCTTTCTCAAGATTGGAAAGGATGGCGGCGTCAACGGCTTTTTTAAAGGCAACCAGATTCTCACCATGACGATTCCTCACGGCGAGAAGCGGGTCATCGCGACCGAGCCCAACAGTCAGGGCGGAATATCTTGCAACAAGGGCAGCGAAGTTCAATTCGATAAGAATGGCCAAATCGCCGGGACCTGGTTGGAGTTTGACTATGCCAGCCAGAGAAACAAGCAGTGGAGCGGTGCCGACATCTCGTGTCTGGTGGCCTCCAAGGCCGGTCTTCCGATTGAAAACATGAAAGTCTGTGACAAGTCAAACACCTGCTCCACGATCCACAGCGACGGCACAGGCAACAACGCCTACGTCGCGGGCACAAACGACTTGGACGGTGTTGGCCTCAACATCGCCCCTAACCAAGGCCCGGTCGCTCTGCAAGTTACCCTCTCGTGAGAGGTGGGCAGTGAAGAGACATGGGGACTTGACGGTGCCCAAACCCGACGGGCAAGGAAGCTTCTTGTTGGCTGCATTCTGGCTGCATGAATTTTAGGTTTAGCCATTTTGAGTGTTTGTTGGTTGGCCGCTTCTCACGACTTTTGGACGATTGGTTGTTTTTTTTCTCACCTTTTCCCCCTTTTGTTCTCTTTTTTTCTGTGGTTTCTTACCCGGTTTTTGTCGGGGACGGGGATGAGGGGGATGGCATCCACTCTTTTCTTGCTGCTTACGGATGAGTCCTGCGACTCTGATGTGATTCTATCATTGTGACATATCTTTTTTCTTTTTTCTCTTTGAGGGCTGAGTACATAGGATGACACTCGGGAATGGAACGCTGCTTCACTAAACTCTTGCTTCATTGTGATGAACAATCACACACATTGTGAAGTATTGTGCGAGGATGGTGAGTGACAGGAAGGCAGCCTTGAGAATAGGCTGTCGTGGTCGTTTGCGCAGAGCTGCGCGAGTCAGGTCACTGAGCTTGAGACCAATAGGGCTCGGAGTCATTCTTCTTCTCTATTACGTAGCGACAAGTTTCATTTCTGAATGGCGTAGATTGTTGACGGGCGCGCCATGTTGTGCTTGCTTGTCAAGCGTCAAGACGCATTTGGGCAGGTGAATACATACATAAGTACATGTGTGATTCTACAGGGAAGCACATGCTTTGAACATGTGCCCACTGTGACATAGTAAATAAATGTACACTTTAATAAGCCTTAATTAATTCATATAAGCACTTTTATAGATGACTGTATAATTACAAGGGCAAAGGCATGCTTTGATACCTACGTACCTACCTAGTAGGGAATGCATACTTGAATAGGAAACTGCACATTTTTGACAGGTAGGTGCACTTTTTGACAGATGACTTGGATAGCGTGCGTCAAGAGACGAGAAGTGTTCACGCGGAAGCATGCTTTTTCCAAGGTCCAGACACAGCCTCACACCCCCTACTCCCAAAAGAAAAACCCTCTCTCCCCCCCTCACTCATTTGAAGAAGATGATTCGAGAGAGCCACGACTCGCTGAGCCGCTATCGTGTCAAGTCGAGAACCAAGGAAAATCATTGCTCATAAAGATGACGGGTTTTCTCCATCCTAGTGTGGCGCGAGCCCCGCCTGACTGCTGCAATAGCGCCGTCGGAGACGACCTCTTTGGGACGAAGTGAGGCAGACCGCTGTTTTGGCGCGCTGTCAGTCGGGTTCACTTGGAGGCTTTGACTAGTAGCGATGAGACTTTGCTTGCGCGGATGAAACGTTGATGTTTCCTACTGGATAGATGAATTGGGGGCGGTGCTCTTTTTTTTTTGGTCTCTTATTTTGTGACAACTTGCTCGTTGGGGCCATTTTGATGTAGATTGCTTTGCTTCGCGCGTTGGTTTTTGGGGGGGCGGGGGGTAGACTTGAAGATGCACTGTACGAGCGAGATTGATTTGTCATTTTCTTCTTTTCTGCCTTTTCTTTTTTTTTCTTTTAAAAAAAATCAATAATTATCAGTACCGATTTCAATCTCCTTCATTTATATAACTTGGGCACAGAGCACCGCTAACAATATGCCATCGTGAGCGTGAAATTCCCAACACATCTGCCCACAGTGCCAAGCGTGAGAGGGTCTCACATGCTAGACTGTACGGCGAACTGTGCCGGGGGAGGGGCGATAGCGCTACCCGAAAACTTACACGCTGATGGTATGGGATGGGCCTGCCTGAAACACAGGCGAGTAGGGTTTCGGCATTGTCAACTGTAAGCGGGCGGTCTTGGCTTGGGCTGAAAGTGAGGGTTTTCTTGCACGTCTTGATGCGGCAACGTCCCTCGATCGATTTTTTTTTCGCAGGATCTTGGATGGACGGAGATGGTATACCCCTCCCTTCCCCCCCCACGTTCCTGGGACCAGAGGAGAAGCCATCACAGGAGCGATCCATACACAACTGTTGCTGGACGGAGGTGAAGCGCGATTACGGTCAAATTCTAAGAAAAATTGCTTTACTCACACAAAAATGAAAGTTTGATTTCAAAAATCATTCATCTTTGCTAATTGAGCATCTATTTCAGTTTCCTTTGAAAATATGGGCCTTGTTCTTGGTTGTTTGGCCGTTCGGATGCAACGAGTCAGTTGGACAGGGGTCCTCCTCGATCAGCAGCGCTTGGCTAAGATCTTTTTGACATCTCCATTCCCGATCGGCCGGCCCCCCGGGTCGGTACAAATTGCCTCCGGCCCAATGCGCCTACCCCACAACGACAACGACACCACGAGAGCCAGGTATGCACAGCTCTATCCGTGATTGCGGACGCAGGCGGCGAACAAAGGATTTCTGGCCGACAGCCAGGCGGGAATACATGGCTTGAAAACACTCGCCGTCATGTGTCGCAGAGGAAGCCAATCGCAGAGCTGGGTCCTCACATGTCGTGCCGCCCGTCGCTCCCATCGGTCATGACGACGGAGAAGAGAGACGGTGACCAGCAGCAATGCATCGAGGCTAATCTCCAGGGCGGTGACGATACAGGCAAAGACGATGACTTGCATCGGCAAAAGGTAGAACTCAAATGTCGGGCTCGCAGTGTGCTCTCCGATTCCCAGCTGTACATTCCCGAAATTGACGCCCTGCTCAAGCGCCTGTCCGCTACGATCAAGATGCCAGCGCTCACAGGTCTGCCAACATTTCTGCGCCATCTGAATAAAGTGCAAGAGACCGCTGAGCAGCTCGTCCAGCTCTTGTCCACGACGAACGAGCCGGACGAGGACGTTCTCCGAGCCGCAGCGAGGAGATTGGATGTCTGCGCCGTCGAAAGCTCCCAGGTCTGCACGCAATGGGACGTGCTGAAACGATGCCGTTCCCTTGTTGCGGTGAATCAGGCCTTTCAGGGCTCTGTAATGTCGTCACGCGCACACAAAGTTGCTTCCGAAATGCCCCAGTTGTCGTCGCCGAGGCAGAAGCAGATGAGGCATCGGGCCATGAAGCAACAGGCCAAAGTGAAAGTTGACGTCGTCGCCGACGGCGGCGCGGAATGGATCGATATCCGCACCGTTCATGTAGACCGGCTGGCCAGGCAGATGACGGATGCCGGCTAGGGCTGGGGAGAACACGAGCTGGGAGACGTCGTCGCCGAGGATAAATGGCACGATATCCCGCTGGCCAGGCAGACGAAGCGTCTCGTGGCGGCGGCCAGAGCCAACAGGCACAAGTACCAGATTCCACGACTGCGCATCATCTTGCCCAACATTAGAAGGGACAACCTGGACACGAACATCCTGTTGGACTAACTGACGAGTCTGGATCCCGCCGTTCAGGTAGTCGTGGAAGGTCGAGACGGCGTGTTCCTGAGCACGCCGTCTCCTGCTCTCAAGGATGCAATCGACAACCTCACGGGTAACAAACTCGACGGCCTCACAGACACGCTGAACCTGGACCATTCCGTCCTGGTTGATTTGATATCCGACATCACGCACATGCGTCTTGAGTCGAGGCCGTGGCAGGCCGAGAGCACCCGGATCCAGATCCAGGAGGAGAAGACGCTCCATCGCCTCATGACGCACATCCTGTACCCAGTCCTCGAGGGCCGACGACTCGTCTGCACCAGAGAAGCAGCAGCGCACTTCCACCTCGTCCTCAGCACGGTAGGCACGCCTTCTGAACGAGAAAGGGGGCGGCTGCTCGTCCCGTACGGGGCCGGCGGCGACGACGACGACGACGACAAGATGCAAGCCGCGGCCGCGAGAAGCCGGTTCCAACAGCTGTCTGTCCACGCCATGCCTCCTGGCGTCCAGATACCCGTCGACGTCGTGGACCAGGACTGGACGCGCGACCGCATCGCCAACGACTTTGCCTCGCTCTCCCTGCCGGCCGTGGCGCTCGACGTCGCGCGTCACTGCACCTTCACCGCGCCCAAGCTCTCCGTCTTCATGTACGGATGGGCAAGTGGCCACGTGACGCTGACGTCGAACAAGGAGGTCAAGGGCCAGATCCGGACTCTGGTCGAGGCGCACAGGCGCGCCGAAGACGAGCGTGGCCCCGTCATCCGGTCTCTCAACGTGACGAGGAACTTGCTGTCTAAGAGCGCCAGGCCTCGAGATGGATGATGCTCGTCAGAGCTGGACAACACTCGAGGAGGGGTAATTGTTGACTGCGAAAAACATGTCACATATGTCGTTTGGTGACAAATCGGATAAGAACAAACAAGACATCTTCAAGAGTCAAGGACTGAATCATGGCCCATTAGCGCAAAAATATTGTGTGAGGAAAAAAAAAAAAAGTTCGACACATTTGAATCTTTTCATTTATATTCCTCATTTTTTCTTCTTCTTGTCCAAAACCAACTACTGTGATGTATGTGCCGGTCACGAATGACCAGTCCAAGATATGTACAAAGAAGCCAAAATATCTTCGTCTCCCACTTTTTCCCCCTCTCCTTCATTTACACGCGACAGATTTCGCAGCCTCATTTCTTGTCCTTCTTCTTCTTCTCCCTCGATTTCCTCAAGCCTTTGTGGCGCAGGCATACACGCTCTTGGTGCTCGGGCCAGTGGCCGTCACGGTGGTGGTAAAATGCTGGACGGGACCGACGCCGAGGTTCCGTGGCGTGCTGGTGACGGCGGTGCAAGAACCGCAGTCGACCGACGACGTTTTTGTCGTCGTCGTGGTCCAGACCGTTTTGGTCTCGCCCCCGGTGAAAGTGGGAAAGTAGGTGATGGTCTTGGTGCAGCCTGGGGCGGGATTGGCACTGGCCGCAGAGACCAGTACGGCGGCCAAGGAGACGATCTGGCGGGCGAGCATGATGGTTGGGTTTGCGGGTGGTGAGGCAATTTGAGAAGAAGAAAAAGATGAAGATGATGATTTTTTTTTCTTCGTCTGTAGATTGGATGGTTGGCTGGGTGTGTTTTTTTTCGTGGTGTCAAGTTTACAAAATGATGGGAGGTGATGCTGGGAAAAAAAAAAAAGGGCAATGACGCCGGGAAGTTTGCACACGATGCTAGCTAGACTCTTTATAGTTGATTACAATCGCGGAAATTCAGGGTTTCCATCATACTTGAGCAAATCACCCAGCCGTCGCAAATAGTCGGCTATCACGGCAACGCTGAAAGCGACAATGAGACGACATGCAAAGGGTTGTCGTCGTCACTCGCAAGCAGCCCTCGCTCGGTGATCTCGGTTTTTCTCCCTCTTTATTTCTTGTCTGGTGGACTCTATTTCGGCTGAGTAAGTTTTTAGCGGCACAACGCCCGGATCTGCGGGTTGGGACGGGTTTGGGTTCGTGCGCAGGTGCATGATGATCCTCTTTTCCCCTCGCGGCTGGCATGTAACTAGCCTGGGCCAGGACCAGGCAAAGAAAAAAATCAAAAAAAAAAATTAAATTCAACGTCTGGAAAGCCGTGGTGCTTCTTCCTTCTTTAGCTCCGACGCCCCAACATGGCACTTTGCTGGATGCGGGCCGTGGCGTTTCTTTAGGCTGCCAGCTGAGGGGCGGCATCGTGACCCAAAGCAGGTGTTGGACCCAATCGGAAGAGTGTTGTCTTGCGTTCTGTTCTTTTTTTTTTTTTTTTTTTTTTTTTTTTTCTCTTCTCCCGCTTTCCTAGTCGGGTTCAGGCCGCTCCGCCGCCGCCATTCGACTGTTTGCCGGGGTGCCTCGACATGGGCGCTGCTGTCAGCTTGCGCTGCATTAGTGGGATTGGCTGACAAGGGCAAGCTTGTTGAGTTGTTCAATGACGAATGATTTTGCTAGGTCTTGCACTATAGGATTGTGTTGTGAGGAAATGCTGACAAGTCTATAACCGTGCTTGACTTAATCGCAGTTACTGGCAGTAAAACGTGTCAGCAGAACAAGTTGGGGGAAGGGGGTTCTCCGGCGGGCGGGCTGGTGGTAAACTGCTGGGCAAGCCTTGTAATCAGGGGCACTCACATATCGAGACTGCTACCCAAGTAGACGTATACACAGGTACGCAGCAGAATTGCTCGCCGGCGGATATCTAGCCGGTCTCCCAGATGTTCTCCCCATATTGTCCTCTCGGGCGGTTTTCCCATATGGGTCTCCAGACGGCCTCGTCATTTGACTTCGAAGCGGGCTTCTAACCAGACCCTCGTCCGCCGAGCTGACTGGAAAACGTCATCCCGCAATCCATCCTTCGTCGAGCTGCTGACTGACGGGGCTGCTTGCTGACTGGCTTCTGGACGGCCCGACTGACGAGCCACAGTCACCTGTTGCTCCCTGGCGCGCCGCCTGACAGGCTTCCGGGCTGGCTAGAAAGCCCAGCAAGCTGCTTGACAAGTCTCGCTACGGAGGGCTCGGGTCTAGAAAATTCCCTGCAAGGCTTTCGTCGTAGCCGTCGAAGGATGCATCCGGGAACTGCGTCCCCATCAGGCCGTCCATGCCGTCATCCCATCGCCAGTCGCCCATCCACTCCAGCGACGACATGGTCGTGATTCCGTCCATTTCTACCGTCTCAGCCGATGCCGAATCCTCCTCTGCCGACACCCCTTCTCTGGCGGCCACTTCAATGAGGGCTTGCCAGCAAGCATGGGCCGAGGCCGTCGCTGCCTGTAGGATGGCATTGTCGATCTCATCCTTGGACAGGCCAGCACTCAGAGCATCAATGTGACTGAGGCAAGCTGCCACGAAGCAGTGGGCCTTGCCATTAGTCTCTCCGGCCTCAACACGGTCCAAGGTCCATACTCTGGCGGCTTCGAGGCACGCTCGCAGATCCGGATTGCCCACGGACGGAAGGTAGCCGAGGCTGCTGCCTGACTGGCCTTGCTTTTCGTGAATGAGCTCCACAGCGACGAAGAAGAGAGACTGCACCGCAATATAGCGGAAGATGCCGGTGCCGTTGTTGACAATCCGGCGAAAATCGAGCATTTCCTCCGTGTCATTTGATGGCTGCGGCTTCGTGATGCCCCAGACGTGGAGAAGCTTGAGGGCGCTGTCCAGACACATCCTCCTGGAGAAGTAGAACCTGTCGTCGTCAAACGCTTTCGCAATGGCCATCTGATGGAGCGCGTGGAAGAACCGGTACAAGAACATCTCAGCCACGGAAACGTGGAAATACTCAATCATGGGCGCCTTGTCTACCGCTGCGCCCTTAGACTGCAGACTGCACAGCTTGTGCGACAGCTCTCGGCAGACCTTGGTCAGCTCGCTGTTGAGTCGTAGGATCTCCTCGTAGGGACGTGATGCTTTGAAGTCGTTGATGATCCTGAGCAAGTTCAGTCGCAACGGCATGGACTTGAGGATGGCGAGCTGCACGGAGGTCTGGGTGGGCACATCGGCTGCCTGTCCGACGATGGTCTCGCCGTCGTTGTCGTCTCCCAACTGGTCGTCGTTCAGATTGGCAGGAGCTTCAGTGTCATAATCCGTCACTGACAGCAACGGAGAGCCACCAGCTTCAAAGGCCGCCTGCAGGTTCAGTTCCAGAATCGTAGCCCACAGCCTGCGCCGAATTTCAGCCCGGTAGACTGTCATCTTGCCAAGATGCCGAGGATCTCGGTGCAGGCCCATGTACATGGCCAGCCTGATGAGGCTTCCCATGGTGACCCATATGAGATCCTGTCCTACGCCGCAGCACGTCTTGGCCAGGACCAGAAGACACCAGATCTGGATCCCCGTGATGGTCATCTTTGCCTTTTCAGGCGGCAACATCAACCACAGCTGAGCCTCAGAGACCCAATGCATGGCCACGGCTCTCAAGGAGAAGATGTCATCATACACCGTGGCGCCGAGAGCCAGACACAGCTGGAGTTGTATGACAAAAGACATGCCGGCGGCGCCTGGATTCTGCCAGTATCTCTCATACTCGGAACGAAAGGTCGGGATGTGAAGGATGCGTAGGACACCCTCAAACGTACCGAGGTACTTCTCGACAAGCTGGTCCGCTAGCTCTCTTCGGGGGATTGACTGACCAAGTGTCTCGGAAGACAAAGGACGTTGGCGGTTTTGCTTGATCTTGCGTCCCAAAGTCTTGCATTGGGAAAGGATTCGGACTACGTCGGTCTGTTCTGCATTTGCCCTGCCGAGCATATCAAATTCTGTAGGAAGCTTTGCGCTCAATTTGTCAGCACCGATGCATCTCGTGGATATCCTGAGCACCCAGATCGGACATACCAAGTTGGTCACGTTGGCCCAGTGACTGTTCCCAAAGTATCTCGTCTTGGAGACTGTTCCCTTGCGCGGCATCGCAGCATTTACTCGCATCGAAACAGTCGCATCGGGCTTTTGATTGTCATCACTAATGTGGACGCCGTTGGCGAGTTTCTCTTCCAGCTCTCTAACCCGAGCAATCAGATAATCCACGTCTGGCGAATCGGATGCCGAGCCATAATTAGAATTCGGCATGCTGGAGGAGGCTTTCGACCGCCCAAGTGATCCCGGAGACGGCGCAGAATGCTCTCTGGGCGCCAACATGGAATTTGGAGCAGGCACAGGCCTTTCGGGCCGTCCAGGTCGTTGGTCATCGTCCTTGGCTGAGGCATTCTTCAACGCAGGCAACGCAGGCAATGCTGACGATGTCTTTACCTTGCCCTTGGAAGCAGGAACATGGATGGGAGAGTACGTGCAATTCGGGAGACGTGCCCTCGTGCAATGCCCACAGGGCGACTCCTTATCACATTTGATCTTGCGTCTCCTGCATTGTTCGCAAGCCAACGGAGGGCGTCTGCGCTTCTTTTCCGTTGCAATGACAGGTGCGAATGCTGATGCTTCGTCGGTGGGAGTCGAGTGCTCGTTCGACGCAGCCATGTTTGGCCGAAAAGGCCCACGAAATGGTAAATCACACAGACAGAAGGGGAAAAAAAGTCTCACGCGCTCTCTCTCTCTTTGGCAGGAGGCGAAACATTGGCGCAAACGTCAGCAACCCAAGTGGTATCGGGTGAGGTGCCGCGAGGGGAAACGGGTGGCCGAGCCTCCCGCCCCATCGATTGGTCGGTTGACTCATTTACTACGGCTGATGTTGCCTACTTTGACAGAATATCTTCGTTGTCCACGGCGTGAATTGTCACCTTGTCTGACTTTTGCAGGATTCCCTCCCTCCTCTTCTTTCTTCTTGAGAGGCTTTTTTTTTTCCCTTCTCCATTCTTGAACTTTTTCTGACTGCTGGCGAAGCCAGGTGTCCCTTCCAGAAGACAGAAAGACAAATCATTTTTATCAAGACGGCAAGAGTCTAGGCGGTGCTCGTTTCAAGGGTGCCCCTAAGATCAAAGCACTACTGTGCCAAAACTGTTCGCCGTCGCATTGCATCAAGCCTGTCTTTAGATTTTCTATGATGGGAGTAAGGAGAATACAGCCGATTTACAAGCCTGGATTGTTTCAGTGCGTCGTAAATGCGGAATTAATCAAAGAATCATTGTACAGAGCCATTTTTGCTTCGCTATCCTTCCATCGTTCTCTTTCTTTGGGGCAGATGCGCAGAAGACGGTCAGACAAACCTCTTGTTACCTGCACGCAGTCTTGGTCCGCCTCCAAAAAAGAAGAAAAAAAAATAAAGGACCTCAAAAGGTCTGTCTAGCCAGCGCATCTTCCAGCGCATCTTCCAGCACTGTCCCCAGATCTCTCCTTCTTCCCTTTTCCCGGACGTTGAAAGACGCAGAGTTCTACAAAAGCAGCTCGAGAGGATTTTCAATGACCTTTTTGAATTCGCGAATCCATTCAGCACCCACCGCACCATCAACAACCTTGTGGTCGAAGCTCGCGGTGACGGTAATCTGGTCATCCCATTCCACACCGGCCGTGCCGTCCTCGTTCTCCACGGGGACGGCAACCTTCTTCGTAGTCCCTACGGCCAGAATCGCGGCCTGAGGAGGATTGATGACGGCGGTGAAGTGGTCGACGGCGGCGTTCATGCCCATATTGGAGATGGAGATGGTACCACCTTGGTACTCCTCAGGCTTCAGCTTGTTGTCACGGGCCTTCTTGGCCAATTCCTTGACCTTGCCAGAGATGGACTCGAGGCCGCGAGCGTCGACACCAGTGACAATGGGAGTGATGAGACCAGATGGGGTGGAGACGGCGACGGATACGTCAACAGAGTTGAACTGACGAATGGAGCCTTCGCGCCAGCTTGAGTTGACCGCAGGAACCTTCTTGGAGGCAGCGGCGATGGCCTTGATGAGGAAATCGTTGACGGAGAGTTTGTACTTGCCCTCGGCTGAACTGTTCAGAGCCTGGCGCAGCTTGAGCAACTTGGTGACGGAGAGAGAGCTGGTGACGAAGAAGTGGGGGTTCTTTTGGACGGACTCCTGAAGGCGGTTGGCGATTGTTTTGCGCATGCTGCTGAGGGGAATGTCTTCGAAAGCGGCGCCAGGAGCTGCCGCCGCAGGGCTGCTGATGCTCTTCTTCACATCCTCCTCGGTGATCTTGCCACCCTTACCTGTTCCCTTGATATCATTCAAGCTGATGCCCTTCTCACGAGCCAGTCTCTTCGCGGCCGGGGCGGCGTTCGGCTCTCGATCCAAAGCGGTCTCCAGCTTTCCCTGTGAAGAAGAATACTGTTCAGGTTCGGCGGTGGTAGACTCAGGCGTCGACGATGGAGCCGACTCCGGTTCGGGCTTATCTTCCTTGGGTTTGGGGGGTTGGGCATTGCCCCCCGCATCTTCCAGCGTGAATTTTTCGAATGCGGCGATGTCGGTCCCCTCGTCGACGAGAATGGCAATAGGCTAGACGAGGTGCGTCACTGAGTCAGCGCAGGTCCTGTGTACGAGCAAAGGGTCCCCCCCCCCCCGTGCGGCTGGAGCTCCGGTGCTGATGCCAGATTCGATTACTTACACTTCCAACAGCAACATCTTTCTCGCCAGATTCCTTCAAGAGCTTGGCAATGACGCCTTCCTCTTGAAATTCAAAGTCCATTTGGGCCTTGTCCGTCTCAATCTCTACCAATACGTCTCCGGGAGCGATGGAATCACCAGCCTTCTTCTGCCAAGCACCAATGTTGCCAGCCTGCATTGTGGGCGACAGGGCAGGCATCTTGACAACTTGGTGATCGGGAAAGGAGGCATAATACCTCATGCGATGCGATGCGAAGCCGGTGCGCAGGACATTGTGAGTTGGGGCGAGGATTCGCCTTCGAATGGCAGCACTCAGCATCTTGGGACAGCGATGTCGCACGGATGGAGGATTCTGGGTATGGCGAGGTCGGAGCGGCTTGGCAACGAGAGTCTTGTACACCTATGCGGTCAAACAAAAAGTCGCGAGAAAGGATGGCAGGAAGGCCTTTTGGAGGCGGATTGAGGCCGGCAAGGCAAAAATGCGAAGGCTTGGAGGGCCGAGATGCGGGAATGGCGGCGGCGCACGACTTGTTGATAGGGTTTGGCTTTGAAACTGCCACGGAGAAATCCTTGGGGTCCGTGGTTGGACTAGGCAGTCCAGAATTTTGCGTTGAGCTCCGTCGAGTGCTGGAGCTTTGGGGCCTAAACCGTTTTCGGACAGGGCCCACGGCGGCCCAGGGCGAGTGGACGCGACAACACGCTGAGGCGGCGGCCTTCCTCCGCCTTATCTGTGGTGGCCGTGGCCCTGGTGGGTTGGGTGAATTACGCCGGGCGAATTATTGTGGCCATGCGGAATACAGACACAGGTATTAGGCATCATGCATCATTAATTGATTGCCTCAGGCGCGCATGGGATGAGATGCGGGTAGATCCATTCTCTGCAGGTCGCCCGTCTGTGCCAGATCAGTTCGTCCGACAAGAAAGAAAGAATAAGCCTGTCGTTGTATTTTCGCGGACCTCAGCGTACCATCTGTACACGCTCCAAAATGCCACGGCAAAGCTCGTAGTAGAGGCGTCTCAAGTGGAGAATTTTTGCAAAACCGCGTTTGGCTGCTGCACACATCTTCCTCAGAACTATCTGCAGACATTCATATGTACAGCATGTACTCCGTGCAGTAAATACACGTTTGCGTGGATGAGGAGGGAGAATGATCGAGTCAAGCTTCTTATTATCAAGGTGCTTCTCGTGTTTCCTGGCTAGCTGCAAGAGCAGGACCCTGAGAGCAACAAGGCACCAATTGCTTCACGACTTTTCCCGAACAGAGAGTGGACTACCCTGGCCCAATCAACTCTGTCAACATGGTGCTCCCTATTGTCTGTTTGCACGCTGCTGGCTACTTGCAGCAGAGAGCAGCGTACTCCGGAAAGACGCACACATTGCTTCCGATACATTGAGAGCTAGCAAGCACTTTTTGACGACGTTCACTTCGAGTCTCTGCACGAGATGTTGCCTTCCAACCTTGTATCCTATTACGTCGGTACCTATTACTTTGACTACCGACCTATTCCGTAAGGTGTGCGGGCATTGTGGTCGGGAATAGAGGGTCCTGGTCCACTTTTCAACAGATTGCCTCAAGCTCCTGCTTCTCGCGTTGTCCAATTCTGCCGGCTTCTGGGGTTTAGCTACTGCATCCCCTGAACAGTGCATTCCACCAAACTAGCCGTCGACTGGACTCACGAACCACCCTCGGCGATTCTTTGCTGCGGGAGCTACGCGGAACCAGCTTCACGTGCATATCGGGGCCCGTGACAGCTTGAATACCAGGACGTCGCTTCTTTGCAAGCCCGAACCAACCGGCTGCTTTCTTACCCCCCCCCCCCCCAAGTCTGAGAATCACCATCAGATCCGCGTTGGTCGATCAGAGGGTCCTTTGAGCACCGCAGCACGCTGTTGCTTCATCATCTTCCAAAAGGCGCTTGGGATTTCACGGCTTCGTCGCTTTCGAATGGCAACTGCTCTCGCTCGCGCGACCCGATGAGCTCGCTCAAATTCTTGGTGTCGTCCTTGGGCGCCATCGCCAACTCTAAAGATGCGCAGCGCAACAAGCAGCTGACCGATTCGGCAAAGAAGGCCCAAGATGCCATCAAGGAGCAAGATGGGCTTCCTGACGCAGAACTCATTTTCGCACCATTGCAACTCGCTACCAAAACGAACAATCCTCAGCTTACGACCACCGCTCTCGATTGCATCGGCAAGCTCATCTCGTCTTCGTACTTTTCTATACCGGCCAAAGACGATCCCGCAGCTGAGACCCAAGAGGGCGCTGAAAAAGCCCCTCCCCTCATCGAACGAGCCATCGACACAATATGCGACTGCTTTCAGGGCGAGACGACCGCAGTTGAGATCCAGTTGCAAATTGTCAAGTCTTTGCTAGCTGCTGTGCTCAACGACAAGATCGTCGTCCACGGCGCCGGTCTCCTCAAGGCCGTTCGCCAAGTGTACAATGTCTTTCTGTTGTCGAGGAGCACTGCAAATCAGCAGGTCGCCCAGGGCACATTGACACAAATGGTGGGCACCGTTTTCGAGCGCGTCAAGACCAGACTGCACATGAAAGAGTCCCGACAACAGCTTGGCGACCTCAAGCACGATTCGAGTAATGTGACTTTCGACCCCAACGACCCCGCGAACGAAGTGAATGAAGTGCAACTTGGCAGTGAGGCCGACGAATACTCGCCAGAGCCACCATCAGATGCCACCTCGCCCGAGCAAACCAATGGCGGCCCCAAGTTGACGCTCAAGGACCTCGAACACCGCAAAAGCTTTGACGACTCCACGCTCGGCGACGGTCCGACCATGGTCACCCGATTGAAGTCGACCAGCAAAGACGATGCGTCGCCTCCTGGCCAGTCCACCGCAGAAGGATCGACACAGGAAGAGAGGGACAATCTGGACGCCGAGGACGAGGTGTACATTCGCGACGCCTACCTGGTGTTTAGATCCTTTTGCAATCTGTCGACGAAGATCCTCCCCCCCGATCAGCTGTACGACCTGCGTGGGCAGCCAATGCGTTCGAAGCGGATATCTCTTCATTTGATCCATACGGTCCTCAACAACAACATTACCGTATTCACATCGCCGCTCTGCACGATTAAGAACTCAAAGAGCAATGAACCAACGTCTTTCCTGCAGGCCATCAAGTTCTATCTCTGTCTCAGCATCACGCGCAACGGGGCAAGCTCTGTGGATCGCATATTCGAGGTCTGCTCCGAAATTTTCTGGCTCATGCTCAAATATATGAGGCCGTCGTTCAAGGTACGCTGGGTCGTGCATGAGAAACTCTCATTCATCCCCTAACACTGCCACAGAAAGAAATAGAGGTGTTCCTGAACGAGATATACTTGGCCCTCCTGTCTCGCCGCAATGCGCCAGCGTCCCAGAAGTTGTATTTTGTTGCCATCTTGAACCGACTTTGCGCCGACCCCAGGGCCTTGGTGGAAATATATTTGAATTACGACTGCGATCAATCAGTGGACAACATTTTCCAAACCATAATCGAGGACCTGTCCAGATTTTCCACCACGCCCGTGACCATTACGACCATTCATGAACAGGTTTACGAAGAATTGAGGACCAAAACCCCTGTTGCCAGCGACTGGCAACTAAAAGGTATTTTGCCGCCACCCCTGACCGTCGCTCATATACTTCCACCACAAGAGAACGAGCCAGACTACCCCAAAGAATACGCAATGAAGCGCCTCTCCCTAGAAGCCTTGGTTGAGACGCTCAGGTCCTTGGTCAATTGGTCTGCCTTGCTTCGCTCGGATGGCCGGGACGTGCTCCGACAAGACGGTGAGAACAAGGCGTCTGTCGATGAGCTGCGGCCATCCATCGATCCGACATGGAGTGACAGCGCGTCCAGGCTGGAAACGCCGCTGCCTCCGTCTACCCCTGTTATGGACGATGATCCGGATCAACTCGAGAAGGAGAAGGCGCGCAAAACTGCCTTGATGAATGGCATTAGACAATTCAATTTCAAGCCAAAGAAAGGCATCAAGCTCTTGCTGCGGGACGGTTTCATCAAGAGCGACTCACCTGCTGATATTGCCGTCTTTCTTTTGGAAGAAGACAAGCTTGACAAGGCTCAGATCGGCGAATTTCTGGGCGAAGGAGATCAACACAATATCGACATCATGCACGCATTTGTGGATGCCATGGATTTCACCAAAAAGCGCTTCGTTGACGCTTTGCGCCAATTCCTGCAATCTTTTCGGCTGCCGGGTGAAGCGCAAAAAATCGATCGTTTCATGCTCAAATTTGCAGAGCGTTATGTCATGGGGAATCCTAATGCTTTCGCCAACGCCGACACCGCTTACGTGCTTGCCTACTCAGTCATCTTGTTGAACACGGACCGACATAGCAGCAAGATCGCCAAGCGGATGAGCCAGGAGGAATTCATCAAGAACAATCGCGGCATCAACGACAATGCCGACCTTCCAGACGAGTATCTCATTGGCATCTACGACGAAATCGCGAGCAATGAGATTGTCCTCTCCAGTGAACGTGAAGCTGCGGCGGCTGCAGGTGCGGTTCCTACACAGCCGAGCGGTCTTGCTGCCGGCCTGGGCCAGGCCTTCTCTAATGTCGGCCGAGATTTGCAACGCGAAGCCTACGTCCAACAGTCTGAAGAAATATCGTTGCGATCGGAGCAACTGTTCAAGAATTTGTTCAAAAGTCAACGTCGAAATGCTGCCAAGGCGGGATCCAAGTTTATCCCCGCGACGTCCTTTAAACACGTCGGTTCCATGTTTGATGTGACCTGGATGTCCTTTTTTTCGGCTCTGTCTAGCCAGATGCAAAAGTCTCATAACATCGAGGTCAACAAGCTGTGTTTGGAAGGTATGAAGCTCGCGACCAAGATTGCGTGCCTGTTCGAGCTCTCGACACCGAGGGAGGCTTTCATTTCTGCCCTGAGGAACACCACCAATCTGAACAATCCTCAAGACATGCAGGCCAAGAACATCGAAGCTCTCAAGGTCATCCTGGATCTGGGCCAGACCGAGGGCAATCTCTTGCGAGAGTCTTGGAAAGATATACTGATGTGCATCAGCCAGCTCGATCGGTTGCAGCTCATTACTGGGGGCGTCGACGAGAGCAGCATCCCCGACGTCTCTCAGGCTCGGTTCATGGCCACGTCACGGGCTGATGCTCCTGAGCCAAGATCTCCAACACAACCCCGACTGCGGACGCGGCAGAGGTCTGGAACGGGCCCGCGAGGATTCTCTCACGAAATCGCCCTCGAGAGCCGCTCAGATGACTTTGTTCGCAGCATTGATCGCATCTTCACGAACACGGCCAATCTTTCTGGTGAGGCCATGGTGCACTTTGCAAAGTCCCTCACGGAAGTGAGCTGGGATGAGATCAAAGTGTCTGGCTCAAACGAATCACCGAGGACGTACAGTCTCCAGAAAATTGTCGAAATCAGTTACTACAACATGAAACGTGTTCGATTCGAATGGAGCAACATCTGGGATGTGCTCGGGGAGCACTTCAACCAGGTCGGTTGTCACAACAACATGAATATCGTGTTTTTTGCTTTGGATTCGCTTCGTCAACTCTCCATGCGGTTCATGGAAATTGAGGAGCTGGCGGGTTTCAAATTTCAAAAAGACTTCTTGAAGCCGTTTGAGCACATCCTTGCCAATTCTCAAAACGTCACTGTCAAGGATCTTGTCTTACGCTGCCTCATCCAGATGATTCAGGCACGAGGGGATAATATCCGATCCGGTTGGAGAACAATGCTGGGGATATTCACAGTCGCGGCCAGAGATCCAAACGAGAGCATCGTGAATCTCGCTTACGAGAATGTCAACCTGGTGTACAAGTCCAAGTTTGGGATCGTCATTTCGCAAGGAGCCTTCACGGACCTGATTGTCTGTCTCACCGAGTTCTCCAAGAATCTCAAGTTTCAGAAGAAGAGCCTCGCTGCTTTGGAGCTCCTCAAGTCCATCATTCCGGCCATGTTGAAGACTCCCGAATGCCCTCTATCGCAGAAATATGTCAAGGACCAAGCACCCGGCAACTTGGAAGCCTCCAAGAAGGTGGCAGCAAATGCGTCACTTGAAGAGGGCTTCTGGTTTCCCGTCTTGTTCGCTTTTCATGATGTGCTCATGACCGGGGAGGACCTGGAGGTGCGATCCAACGCCCTGGAGTACTTCTTCGCCGCCTTGGTCAAGTACGGTGGCGACTTTTCGACGGAGTTTTGGGACATACTTTGGCGCCAACAGCTCTACCCAATTTTCATGGTGCTGAGATCAAGACCAGAAATGACCAACGTTCTGAGCCACGAGGAGCTCTCTGTTTGGCTATCCACCACCATGATCCAAGCGTTGCGCAACATGGTGACCCTCTTCACACATTACTTTGAGTCTCTCGAGTACATGCTGGATCGAGTTCTCGAGCTGTTGGCTCTTTGCATCTGCCAGGAAAACGATACAATATCGCGGATCGGAAGCAATTGTCTGCAGCAGCTCATCCTAAAAAACGTCACCAAGTTTACGCCAGAGCATTGGACCAAGATAGTGGGAGCTTTCTGCGAGCTTTTCGAGCGTACCACAGCCTACCAGCTGTTCACGGCCACCAATATGGGCTCGGGAGGCTCCCTGGCGCTTCCGGCAAACGGGTTCGATTTCCCCGAGTCACTGAGTCCCAGCTCCGAGACGCCGCCGGTGGATGAAAAGTCCCTCAAGATCAATGGAACAGATGATCACGGATTTGTGCCTGAAGGCGAACCGAGTCCTCGCCAGCCATCTCCCAAGCCCATCGACGACGACTTGGAAACGCAGGGCGGCGGCATCGGGCAGCCGTTGGAAGAATTCAAACCGTCGTCCAGCCTGCAGCAACGGCCTGTCGTCGTCACAGCGGCCAGGCGGCGCTTCTTCAACCGCATCATATCCCGTTGCGTTCTGCAGCTCCTCATGATTGAGACGGTGAATGAGCTTTTCAGCAACGACGCTGTGTACACTAACATTCCGTCCACCGAACTTTTGCGGCTCATGGCCCTGCTCAAGCGATCTTTCCAATTTGCGCGTCGCTTCAACGAAGACAAGGAGCTTCGCATGAGGCTCTGGAGGGAGGGCTTCATGAAGCAGCCACCAAACCTCCTCAAGCAGGAAAGCGGCTCTGCTGCAACCTACGTGTCGATCCTGTTCAGGATGTTTGCCGACGACGCCCCGGAGAGGTTGGAAAGCCGCCCAGACATTGAGGCAGCTCTGGTGCCTCTTTGTAAAGACATCATTCAGGGGTACTCGGCGCTGGCTGAAGAGTCGCAACAACGAAACATCATGGCTTGGCGTCCAGTCGTTGTCGACGTGTTGGAAGGCTACGCAACATTTCCCGAGGACGCCTTCAGGTCTCAGATTTTCGAGTTTTATCCCCTTGCCGTCAACCTGTTGACGAAGGAGCTGGGGCAGGAACTCCGCGCAGCGCTGCTAGCCGTGCTGAGGCGTGTGGGCGAAGTTGGTCTTGGCATTGAAGGAATGACGAGAGTCGGGGAGAAGAGGATGAGAAGTATCGTGAGCGACGCCTCCGAGGAAGCCAGGGAAGGGGGCCAAGATGCAGCGGCGATGAAACTACTGTAAGATATGTCTGCGGGGGATTGTGTCGCATGACTGCCATGGCAAGGCGTTGTGGCGGAGAGTAGAAATTAGGGAGTTTGTCTGTTTCTTTTTTTTCTTCCATGTCTCGATATGTTTCGACTACAGACAGACATGCATATGTATATGTTTCCCTTGTCCATCAGTCTCGTCCTGCTCTGTGACTCTCTTATCTACCTTCAGGGTCGTACAATATTTCTCTACAAGGGATCGGAGGATGACTGGCTTGGATGCTTCGAGCAAAGACTGGCAGATGTAGCTGGTGATGAATGGATCACAAAACGAGATTGGGCTTCCTCTTGAACTGAGGATGGAGAGGCAAAGCGGGGCCGGAACATGCTCTCTTTCGAAGATGGCGGTTTTTTTTTTATAGATGAGAATCACAATAAAGGTCCACAACGAGGTCGGGTCGACGGACCTGATGAGTTTTTGTAATTTTTCCTAAATTTTTTCCTAAATTTTTTGTCTTTTTTTTTTCGGTTTCATCTGCCACTACATTAGCTCAGCAACCTCGTCACGTACGCACGTAATGGCTCGGCTTCTTCCTCAACAGTCCGATCTGGCAGCGTTTGAAGCGCGTTGGCCAAGTCATCATCATGTCGGATAGCAGTCTTGACGAGCTTCCCGATGAACAAGTCTGCTTCGGCAGATGGCGCCGAAACTCGCATGATGCTGACGAGTGTTTCGAAAAAGTCGACGAGGCTGAGATGCATGAGCACGTCTGACGCGTCGACCATTTGCAGAGCAGCCCACTGCAGCAAGCCATGTCCGACCTGGTCGGCGACGGCTTCGGGCAGCGTACAGAGCTGGGATCCAGCCGGACGGCTCAAGGCAGCCATGTTCAGGGTGCAGAGACGGGGCAGAAGCCGGAGAAGTCGGCCTTGGGAGATGGTGATCTGGCGCGTAGTGCGTCGAGGTTGCGAGCCGGCAGCCAAGTCGGCTGTGCAGTATTCATATATGAGGCTCAGGTTGGGCCGACTGAGGAAAATGAGAGGCCACAGTCGGTCGCGGCCCGGTCCGCGGTGCGATGCGGCCCCAGTGAATCCATTGACTTGGGTTTGCGAAGCGGCGGGCGTGTCGGCGTCCGTCTCGAGCAAGTCTCCGAGGACGCGGGCTGCACGTTCACCGACGCCGACGTCGGGGCTGGCGAGCCAGCATCGGACGAGGGCTTCTACTACGCTGGAGTGGGTGCTCAGCGCAGACGCGTCCGAGGCCGAGTGGGCAGCCTTTCTGATGATGGCCAGCGCAAGAAGGTTCGCACCGGGCAGAGGCGAGTTCAAAGCCGTCAGGAGAGATGGCGGATCAGCAATGGTTAGCGTCTGGACAAAGGACAGCGGCGAGAGGAGCTTGATGGTGAGGGACAGGACTGGTGTCGGGTCCTGACTGGTCGACTTGAGGACATCTGTCAAGGCAGGCAGTAGGGTTGGCAGCAGAGGTGGAATGTTGTCCTCTAGAGGACTTGGCTTGTCAGAAAAAGGCCTTTGAAAGCTTTCGTGGGATTTTGGGTCAGTGAGCCAGCCAACTTACCAGTCAACTGGAGCTCGACGTCGTCAAGCAGCTTGGCGTCAAACGGCAAAGACGAGTCATGCTGGACCTGCTGCAGGTGAGCCTGGAGCTCTTGAAGTCCGGATATGGGCGCATGGCTCATGCTGTTCTCGGGGACTGTTCTTGCGATCATCATGTGTTGCAGATTTGGGAAGGCGATGGCAGCCCATCCAGCTCAGGCAGCGCGGGGCTCTGTCTTTTTGGAGGGGGGGGGATGGGGGGTAAATTATGTCTCTCTATCTCTTTTCTTTGAAACTTGTGCTTTTTTTCTGACTGGCCAGTGTTGAGTATTCTCCAGGAGGAATACGGAGGAAAAAAACAAACCTTTTAATCTGTATCAAAGAGTGTTTTGAATGTCGTGAATATGAATAGGTACCCATGTACTAGGTAAGTACTCCGTCCTGGGTCGTAGCTCGAAAGCAGCAAGCAGTTCAAGGCAGGCAGGCGGGGCATTGCGTCGCCCTCGCCCCCACCACTGTAACCACCAACCAAGCTGCATCAAAATCTCCCACCGCCTCAGACTTTGCCGCACAATCGGCCACAGGCCCCTGCTTCACAACGCTGCCATGTCAAGAGGCGGGCGCGGAGGCGGTCGAGGCGGCAGAGGAGGAGGACGAGGCCGTGGCCGCCCCGACGTGCCCTGGGACACGGGCGATGAGCCTGATGCCAGACCCTCGGAGCTGTTCCCGGTGCGTTATGTGTCTCTGTGTCTCTCTCTCTCGGCCTTGTCGAGGCTTCGAAAGAAATAAAAAAAAATGTGCTGAACCTGCTCCTTCTCTGCTCATTAGCCGTACGCCGTTCCTACACCGCGAGACCTGTCCGCCACCGAAACTAGCGCCGTACAGCACTTCCTCCTGCTTCGTCACCAAATCCACTCGTCACCCTTATACACGGCCAATCGCACCTCACTCGACGACCCTACCGCGCCCAGAAAAACTTACGGTCTTGAGCAGATGAATGCCCGCTACGGCGTCAAGAGCAAGGCCTCGGTCGACCCCTTCACCGCCGTGCCCACGTACTCCCAGAAATGGAGTCGAAAAGAGCGAGTCCTGCCCGACTGGTCCGCTCGCCCCGTGTGCCCAGAGATGTTTCCCGCGGAGCTTCTCGACACAGTCAACCCCGAGAATGGAGCCGGCGTCCGCAAGAGACGGAGGCTCGAGCTGAGCAAAGTCAGCGCCTTGCCCAGCGCCGAGGAGGCGTTTGGCATGCCCTCCCTCGACGGGGACGGCCAGGCCGACGCCGCCCGGGAGAACGGCAAAACCCTTCTGGAAAGGCTCGAGGCTTTGGGTGACGAAGAGGGCGACGAGTCCGGCGCCGCGGCGGCCGCTGCGGCCGCTGAAATGGAGGACGAAGAAGGCCTGGAGGAAGAGGACGAGGACGAAATCTATGATGATGAAGATGCTGGAGATTACGACGCCGAGAATTACTTTGACAACGGTGACGACTTGGGCGACGACTACGGTGATGGAGATGATGGAGAGGGGACTTACTAAGCATTGCTGTATAGGAATTGACTGGGTTCTTTTCCTTTTTTTTCAAAAAAAAAAAAGGAGGGAGGAGAAAGGGAGGGAGAAAGAGAAGGGACCGGACCTGAACCGCGGTTCCGCCGATTTTTGCATGTTGATCCAATGAGAAAGATACCCTCAAAGAAGACAGGATCACAGCATGTAGCCCACGGCGCTTACTCGGGCTGGCTTTACTTTTTGAAAAAAAAAAAAAAAAAAAACTTCTTTGCATCCTCCCCAGCGTCCTGTAGCTCAG
>JMQE01001160.1:0-34591 GCA_000731825.1 Hypocrella siamensis
GAGGGGCGAAGGAAGGGGGGGGGGAGGGGGGCCAAGAAAAGAGAGGTCGTGTCTAAGCAGGCGAAGTTTTGGGAAAACAGAGCAGAGCTGCCCACCAAGATTCGAGACGCGATTCAACGGGCAAGCGGCAGCCAAACCACGTCCGGCCGGGGTGGAAGAGGGAGACGGAGAGAGAGACGGCGGCTGATCAGGTCGAATAGACAATTGCCCGACGCCAAAAAAAAGTAACGGTACGTGGTGCGAAGTTCGAAAACCGGGTCGGGGAGTGGCGGGTCTGGCTGAGCACAAGCTGCAAAGGCAAGCTGCAAAAGCGTGGCCTAATGGGGATGGCGACACCAGGAGAGGAGCACTGCGTCTGGTGGTTGGTATGTACGTGTCTGAAGCTGGTGACGGAGAAGATGGAGGGCAGCCCCGATCGTCAATTGGATACGCGGGTACGGGGCACGAAGCAGCCAAAAGGTTCAACTCCACACCCGGTGCACAGCGAGGGGCATTCGCTCGGATCGGGCGAGGAGTGATTGCTTGGATACCTACTGTACGTATGGTATTCAGGAGAAGCTCGGTTTCGTGAGGTTGTGAGTGAAAAGCGGAGGTCTGTTGTCAACCGACAAAACTCCCGTTAGCCTGACCTGGATGATCCGCTAGAGCCAGTCAACGATGATGTCAGCTTCAGTCGCGAGTCACGTGACTTTCGGCCAGTTTGAGAAGCAACATCCCCGGAATTTCGATTATTGCGACCGCCGTTCTTTGCAACCCGTGCGTGTGAGAAGCATCGTTGTCTGGCTGAGGAAGGGTTCTTTTCACGACAAAAAAGACCTCATTCATCGCCCAAGGCCATCCGATCCGCGATCACGAGATACCCACAAACTTCTTCACCATGTCCTGGCTCGGCGTTGCCCCGTTCAAAAAGTTTCCGGCACCTTTCTGTACGTTCAAATTGCCGTCACTCAATGGACAGAGCCTTCCCAGCGCGACTGATGATCTGGCCCTCTGTACTAACTGCTGCCCACAGTGAAGCCCATGTGGCCTTTTTTCGCCGCCGGTAACGTGCCTCCCCGTCAAATCCCCGCTGCGCTCTTTCTCCAGCACACATTGCGATACGGACGCTAACCTCGCTGCGATCAGGGTTGGTGATTGCCTACGGCGCCAACGCGGCCCAGAACGCCATGATGGCCTGTACGTTTCTGAACGAGCTGCTTTGAAAAAACCCGCTTCGAAAGCTAATTATTGCTGCAGCCGACGAGTGGAAGAACGACCCGCGTAATCCCAAGGCCAAGTCGGGAGGTCACTGATGTGATATGGTCGCGAAAAGGGGTTGTTGCATGGTGGGCAAGGTTATTTCAGTCAAGGCGCGACGAACGTACCATAGATTCACATGCCGGGAAGGGTCTGATAGACTTGCAAGTCAATTCGAAGACAGCATTGACACATTCGTCGGAAATAAGCGGTCGTCGAAGCGCAATTGCAGATCGAGCAAATTTTCCCGTCGCCATTGCGAAGCCCAACTCCTCATCCACGACTGTGACATGGCCAGCTCCTGCCAACATTGAATAAGCCCCCAAAAGAAAATAATAAACAAGCAACGAGAAGGGGGAAGAGCCCCTCATTATCCCTCTTTGTAATACAAAATCACCTGCTCCAATGCCACGAAATGTACTCCAATCAAGAATACTAGGTAGCTTGTCACAAACGACACCAGTCCGGTTCTCACGAGACACACACCCCCTCCTCAAAAGAAAAGCCCACTTTCCCAAAAACACCACAAACTTTCCCGCCGCTCGCGCCGCCTCTCCCCCCTCTCTCAAGCCAAAGTGTGAAAAAAAAAAAAAGTTACCTACACGAACCACCACCACAGCTTCCACCCAACCTCTATCCTCTTGTCAATCTCTTCCTCCCGCAAATGCTCCCACGCTCCATTCGCCTCAGGCCGCGCATCATGACTCCCTCGACCGATTCCGCAATACCCAAGTCCGAGGTAAAAATCCTCATGCTCCACGGTACCTGAACCACAAAATCTTCCCTCTTTCCCTCATTTAACTGGCCTTCACATGCTCACACGAAGCTGCGTTTTTTTTCCACACGCAACCACACCCACACACACACAGGCTTCACGCAATCCGGCGCCGTGTTCCACGCCAAGACGCGGGCCCTGCAAAAGATACTCACCAAGGTCCTCAAACCCCTCGTTCCTATCCTCATCTACCCCACCGGCCCCAATCGTCTTCTCCCGCAAGATGTACCGGGGTACGAAGGCGCCGATGCGAGCGGCGCTGCCAATCCAGATGAACCCCCCCATGAGCCGGACACGTGGGCCTGGTGGCGCAAAGACGACGGCTCGGGCGAGTATCTTTACTTGGAAAAGGGAATTGAGACGATTGCCAGGGCGATTCGTGATGCGGGCGGGATAGACGGCGTGTGTGGGTTCAGCCAAGGCGGTGCCGCGACGGGAATCGTGGCAGCGGCCTTGGAGGCAGAGAGGCAGGTTCCCGGGACGGCAGACTGGGTGCGGCAGCTGCGCGAGGCGAATGACGGGAGGCCCGTTGACTTTGCCGTGTCGTATTCGGGCTTCTGGGCCACGCCGGCTTCATTGCGCTTCTTGTACGAGCCCAAGATCAGGACGCCCATGATGCACTTCCTGGGGAGCCTGGATACCGTCGTCGACGAGGACAGGAGTCGGGGCTTTGTTGACAGGTGTGACAATGCCACCGTCATCGTGCACCCGGGAGGGCATCATGTCCCCGTGTCGAGGGAGTGGGCGATGCCCTTGGCGGCATTCATCAAACAGCATGCTCTCGACTCGGCACCAAGGGTTGCGCTGTGAACATCATCATGGCTCAGGAGCCCTTGCTTCATCAAGTTCATGGAGGGACTTTTGGTGAGGATGGGCGAGGTGCATGCGCGACTACTCTCAAAACCTCTTGTCAAGGCTGGCACCAAGATATTGTCTTTTCTTTATATCATTGTTTTCGCAGCCTTGCCGTTGCAGGGACTCGATCATTTTGTACAAACCCAGACCAAACCACCCAGCCCCGCCGATCAGAACCCGAACCCGAGCCTGCCAGTCCCCCCTTTGTAATGGCAGCTGGACGTGCATGCCGAGAGCCTCTGAGTGCTCGCTCCCTGGTACTCTCCCTGCCCGCTGAACAGCAAGCCCTCAAAGTTACTTTGAGCTCGTGGGTTGAATGCGTGCCATCATCTCCTCCTTGGTAATCAGATGGTCGATTCTCTCCAGCAGTCCCAGGAGGCTCTTCATGTTATGACTCCACTCGTTCAACACGTCGTCGGCGTCCCGAGGCTTCGCGAAGCTAACAATCCGCGCCGGCCGGTCAATCTTTGCGTGGACCGTCTTTGACGTAACCAGCTCGCTAATGTATTTTTCCGTCTCGTCCTCGGTCAAGTCAAGCAGTTCGGTGAGTCGATTCATTCGGATGCGGGTGTAGTACTTGGCCACAACACGGACGTTGTGTTCAATGACACGCTTTCGGAGGTCCTCCCAGCGCTGATGTGACTTTTCGTCAGTCGAGGGGCTGGCTTGACTGTCGAAAATGTCGGTGCTGCACAGATGGGGACCGAACTCCTGAGCGATTGCGGGCCATCGCATCAACTCTTGAACGGTAAAGAGTCGGAGCAGTTCGGCGTCGAGTGGGATTTGGGAATTACGAATGTCCTTGTAGATGCGGTGAAGCAAATCGTGCTGCTCGTTGTCGTAGGGGGAGAGGATGACAAAGTAAATGACGCGCTGGAGAACCTGTGGTGGTGAACCGGTCAGCATCATCTTCACTGCCCTAGAAGCTCAAACACTGCCGAAGCAACGGTGTCAAATTCTTACAGGGTGAAGCTTGGCAGGGTCTTCTTCGACTGCCTCCGTGTCCAGCACGTGCCTGTAAAACTTGCAAACGTCGAGGTATTTGCCCTCGTGCTTTGCCAGGGTGATTTGTTGCTCGTAGTACCGCAGCTTCAGATCTGTAGTGTCGTCCTCCTTCTCCTCAGGGACCTCTTCTCCCCGAGCCCTCTTCTTTTCTCTCTCCTTCTTCTCCTTTTCCAATTGTTCAGCAGTCTTCTTGGGCTTGCGTGCCAGGTATCTCGTGCTGATTTTTCGGCCCAGAATGGCAGCTTGTGTCCAGTCGCCGCTTTCGATGCAGAGTGCCACCTGCGCCAAGATAAATTCCGTCTTTTCTCGTCGGTCCATGGAGCCGAACGTCTCGACCTGGAGCTCGCAAAGTGTCTCCGTCGCAGCTTTCAAGTCACCCTGCTCTTTCTTGATGTCGGACAGAATCTTGGTGATGCGGGCCCTTTCCACCTCCACAAAGATCTTTCCTTCTGTCACGGTTCGCAAGGTCTCGATGACCGACAGTTTCGTTTTCAGATCGGGGGTGCCATCGAGGAAGCCGAAGACGGTCTGAACCATCCTGGTGATGGCCTGCTTCAGTTGGCTGTGCTTCTTTGACAAAACGAGCGTCTGCTCATTCATCAAGCTCCAATCGCCAGCATTTCGGCATAGGGTGACGACGGCTACGAGAAGCCGCGAGGTCGAAGCCAAGTCTGTGGCCTGCTTTCGAGTCAGTCTCGGTCAAAACGCTGACAGGACATCTAGCTAGCCCTCGCAATATCTTACCTGTCGCGTCTGCTTCTCCAGAGCAGCGAGCTTCTCGACAGCTCCCTGCAAATTGGTCTGAGGGCTGGTGTTAGCGGATTGGACCTGTCGACGAGCAGAGTCAAACATGCCTTTGCCAAAGTCTCGGCTTCTGGAAGCTGCTTGTCGACCTCCTTGGAGAAGTCTTTCTCGGGCTTGAGCGTTGCCTCCGACATGATGCCGACGTCGCCGTTCCTGGCGCAGCGAAGTCAATGGGTTTGTAGACTGAGCAATGCTGCGAGAGAACGAGGTTTCAACTGTTTTCGAGAGTGATGAGGCAGTTGTTAATCGACAAAGGCGGCAAGCAGCGAAAAAGGCACCAGCGCGCTGACGCTTCCATTCGTTGCAAGCTTCACCTGGTTAGTGAGTGGGTGGGGAAGAAGTGCAGCCACATGTCGGGTGTGAGCCGCCGCAAGTCAGGTGATCAAAGCCTCTAAAACTGTCCCTCTTCAACGGGTAGCAGACACCCATTTTACATTTGTACAAGACAGCCTCGAAATCCCAAGTACATGTGCGTGTTATATAGTATGTAGTGTACATACCTAGGTATTTTAGGTATATATCACATACCTAGTATGTACCTTCCTACCTAGGAACTGTATCTGTAGTGCCTTATCATACTCGTGCGATCCTAATTCTGTCCGGATCTGGGGAAAACTTGTCAAGCAAGGCCAACTATTGACAAGTCCTGCAAGATATCTGACAATCTTAGACAAGGGCCAAACAGGCCTCAAGATGTCTTATAAGACTTGAATTTGTCACCAGATTCGGGGTCGCCGCGTGATGGCAGGTATTCCAGGTACCTGGGTGAGTTGGTAGATACTTGTGATTAAGCCGCTTCAACGTACATATTTCTTGTTCAATGTCATTTCATGTCTCACGTCCTATGCAATCTGCCATCGACATTTGTCATTTTGCTGAAACATGATGACATGATTATGGGCAAACACGATTAAACAAATGAGTCTATCTCTTTGCTGAGCGGCTTTTCGTTTTCGAATTTGGTGAACACTGTCCGACGGCCGCCAATCACGCTTCATGAGCCCTGCTCTGCACTAGGCAGGAATCTGCGGTTATGTAACGTAGAGCTGTCGATTCAAACACGAGACAGGCTCACTTTCTTCCCCGACTTACCGACCGGTGGTGGGGGTCATCTCTCTTCCTTATCGCTGGCGCGGGGGGGTTGCAAAACAGACTACAAATCTAGATGCTCGTGATATCTCGCGATATCTGTTTGTCGATGCGTGAATATTGTCATCAAGGCAACCCCGCCTTGCTGAATTATTAACAGCAAGCCAGTGGCGTGATCAACTGTCGGGTGACAACAGAAACACGACATGACGCCAAAATTCGAATGTGAAGGAGAGGCATCGAGGAAAGATACTTTGTAGCTAGAGCGCTCCCTGATGTGACGGCCGTTACTGGATTTTCGCCCGAGAGACTGTGCTGACTCCACTAGATGACTGATTCTCGAGAACGGAAACCTATTCTTGTCATTGTACATTCATTTTTGCTAGCTAAAGGAGGAAACAAACAGCGCTATAATCCGTAAACGTATGTATGTTGGGTTCTACAGCAGAGATTATGTGTGTAAATATATATATATATATATGTGTGTGTGTGTGTGTGTTTTCTGAACAACCTCTCGCCAAACGCATGGATCATGGGTCGGGCCTAGAATGCCTTATTGCCTTATTCAATAGAGACATCAAGTTTCATGCGGGTGACGATGCTGTCGACTTGGCGCGGTCTGTGGCATCGTTTGTACAAACATGCTCTACCCAGGAAACCTGCGTCGAAGTATCGGCGTCTCCAGGCGGATGAGTGATTATCCAAATTCCAGGTCTAGATTCGATGCCAGCTTTCTCGATGAAGGTCCGTACCGTGCATGCAGAGTCCACTGAGCTGTTCCGGCTCGCATCTCGTCGTGTGTCTGCGCCCTTCTTTTCTTGTTTGCGCCTGTTGTGGCGACGACATGAAAGATAGAGGGACAGACAAATGGCGTAAAGAACAAGGAAGCAGATGACAGGGATGGCTATGGATGCGGCCCAGTGCAATCGAGATTTGGGCTTCAACGTGTTCTTGTTAGGAGGAAGATTTATCGAGAAAGACGATACAAGTACTAGACAAGGAAATAGAGCATGGGGGACGGCATCTGGCACAGAATGAAGGAAGGAAAGAAGACGCTGGATCAGCAAAAGAAGATCTTGAACAGTTCAAACCTACCTCTGTCTTCAAAGTCCATGGAGGAGAGGTTGTCCAATTGGAATGCAAAGGTTGACTAGTTGAGAGCCACAATGTGTATAGATCATTTTCCAGGCCGTCGGGAGTCCATGTGTAAGAATCAGAATCAATGGAATCTGTTCCAAACACGCAAACAGTCAGTCGAGACAGCATTCGAAGAAGAAGGCATTGTACACACCAGTCAAGTTTGACACCAAGTCAAAGACGACTACTCCGTCTTGGGGGTACGATATCTTGAACAGACCAAGTTGAGCGTCAGCCTTGCCCAACGACTGGTTCCATTTTAACGTAAACGGCTGCCCATTCGATATGCTGTCGTTCCAGTCTTCGTTCAGAAAGCGTAGACCGTGGCCAGGGATACCGATGGCAGCAGGGGCTGCCGGCAACTCTGCCATGGGAGAGACTCGGAGCAGTATCCCAGCGCAGGCGCCTTCGCACTCATTCTCCGAAGAAGCAATCAAGCCACGCAAGAAGGGGGCCAGAACGAACCAGCTGTGGCCACCGCCGTCGACAAGAAACAAGGAGCAGCAGGCACGGAGCTTTTTATGGGCGCGAGACGTCGTGTTGGGGCAGACACAGCAGCTGTTCTGAGGGTGCGTGAAGGTCTCACCCAGCAAGGGAGGAGGAGCCTGATCATTGGGCCATGACATGTCCGGGAAGCGTCACTGCCGACGGGCAAGCCCACGATGCACCGGATTGGCACGGGGTGCGGGATGGCCCCCAGCTCAGAGACGGGACGGACGGGAGAATGACTAGATACGGACGGGTACCTTCCACGGTAGGGCCAAGACGACATCCCAACAGGCTGGCATGCTGCCTTGCATGCCTGGTCCGCCTGATGCTTGGTCAAGTGACGGTGCCGAGATTGCGAAGCTTCGTCTCCTCAGAGACATTTGCCAAGTGACAATGGCTCACCAGGGATGACAGTTTCGGATCGAGCCCGGCGGGGAGAACAAGAGCAGTTTATTATAAACGTTTGATCTCTGAAAGACGGCCTCTTCGCGTTCGTTCCAGGGCGTGTTGTACAATAACGTGGTTTGTCACCGGTGTGACCATCCTGCTAGCCCATCAAAGTTCCGCCAGAATGAAGCGACCATTTATATTACCTACCTGCACTCATACATACATATGTGTGTAGGTTGGTAGGTATATGGAAGGCCGGTGGTATTAATTTTTCAAAGGAGACTGGCAGCCGCCAAAGTGCTGAGCCTCACACATTGTGAAATCGCAGAAGGCCAACCGCCCAACTGTAAGCAGAGACGCATCTACCTGGCATGCATCATTTGAGGGCATTCCAACTCCAATGCGAATAAGCTTTCCCAACGCGCTCACAAGGCCATGTCCGTAGGTATGCTGGTGAGACATGGAGCTTCACAACTTGAAGGGCTCGGGAGCCCGGAGGCTAAGAGGAGAAAACGAGGAGACTTCCAATTATTTCTCATGCAGCAGTTTGCGGTAACGAGCAAATAGAGTGCGTTAACCCAGGCAGGTACGCAAATGAAGCAGAAGGTGCAGCGGGGGGTGGGGCGAGACAAGAGAGGTTCGATTCTTATGCCCCGGCAGGTACGCCGTCAAGTGTGGGGCAAATCCTACGGAGCAAGTGCCCCGCTAAGCGTAGCTCTGTACGTACAAATTGAGTAAGGTTCTCAATGTTGTCTTGGCCCGAGACGCGCTGGGCTGTTGTCAAATTGACGACTTGACGACAACCACGATGAGCAGACCATCGTGAGTTTTCTCTTGTTGTCCCTCCTATCCTCCGCTGGACCCTTTCCTCCTGATCCGTGGTATCCGTGCGACTTTGCGACTTTGTCCTATTGCGACGAGACAAAAAAAAAAGAGTCCGCATTCTTGGTTATGGTACTTGTGCCATCGATATTTCATTTATCGCCGCATCGCGTAGAGCAACGAGCCACATTGTGGATGGCAGCATCGTCAACTGCCAGCTTGTTCCCAGCCATGGTCACTAAGCCCGCGTCACATGGCGCCCCGTCGTATGATGCCTGCGTCTCGTCTCTACGCAGCTCGCTGAATTTCCTCGAATCTTCGGTACAGACGCTCGATACTGGCGTATCTGACTTTCCCAGGCTTATACAAGTGCTGAAGACTGTGAGGGTAAGTCAAGTCTTGTTTCATCGTCTGCCTTTTCACGCCTCAAATGGCTACTAACGAGGGAATGTGGGAAGCATTACGAACTCATTCCGCAAAGTACTCTGGCAGCTGCCGAGGCGTCACTGCGAGACGAACTCGGACCCTTTATTGCCGTTCTTCTCTCTCGGGCTGATGCTCAAATCGAGAGGCAAAATCGACGCATAGAAACATTGAAGGCTCGTGCGGAGCTTCAGCAAGGACGCATCGCCCGACCTCAAGAGGCCGATAGAAAGGCGGCGGCACCCAGAGCTCGCAAACTAGTCGGAGAAGACAAGTTGAGAGCACGAGTCGTTCGCCAACGTAAAGAAGCTCTCCGATACGGAGTTGAACGACTCGAGTTGGAGGTGTTGCAAAAAGAACGAGAACTCAGGAAACGACTGGACAGATGAGGGGATGCACGAGAATTGCTTTTGACGGGACGGCTCGGTTCTTTTCTTTCAGACCAAAGGATCTGCAAACGAGTATCTAGCTGCTCGGGCCATCGTCGTTTAATGAATCTTCAGCAAACCGTTCAGCGTGGTGCATCCCGGCACCTGCCATCGATCCAAGGAGATTAGTTTTCGATGAAAGGCCACAAAACAAAGGGGGAGACGACCAAGCTACAAGGAGGCGGATGGCATGCCACAGCCCGAAATCGGCGGGAGAAGAGGCAGGGCTACGATGGGCCCCTCATGACCCGATCATCACCGATGCTGCTCGTCAAGATGATCAAGTCTCAGACGAGCACGTCCTCTTGTGTCTGCGTAGTTTGAAGTCTCAGTCACGCATCGAACTTGTCGTATGCGTGTGGTTGGACGGGTAGACGGAAGCCGGGATCTGCCCCCTACCCATTGGTCGTTCATCAAGCCTTATTAAAACATGTACATATGAATGTACGTACTTGGTAAAAGTCGTCGAGATTGGAAGCACCGCCAAAAGGACGCTAGCTGTTCAGGACACTCAGGCCAAAGGAGAGACAAGGAGACGAATGTCTGGTCCGTCTACCGGGCGGGAGGGGGTTGCAACCTTTCTACTCTCTCACAGATCATTACGTATTGTCCAGACCCTTGTGTGACCCTCCTGTCAGAGAAGACGTTGGGGTGGCTGAGGCGAGCGATGGGACTGCATCACGATAACCATTTTGTAGCCAGGAATGACCGATCTGTAATTGATGAATGATGACTTCCAATGTGAGTATTTGGAAGTTTTATTCCCTTTAACACATGACAGAAGACAAAGATGATGACCTTCTGTCTATCTGTCGATTTGTCACATTTACCTTTTTTTCCAATTTACAAAACAAACTCATGCTAGAGCGGGACGCTTGACTCACTTGTCGTAATCAACCATCCCCTCCCCCTCCTTATCTGCTTCTCATCAGGACTCCAAGGCCATGAGGGCAGTCCTTGCCTGCAATTGACCTGGTGACATCTTCAACGAGGAGCCGTAGCCCCCTTCTCTCTCTCCCCCCCCCCCGGTTTCTTCCCGACCCCGACACGCCGGAACCCATTCCCCCTCTGTTTCCCTTGTGTGTGTGTCCTCATTTTACAAGTGATTCATCTACATACATATGTACAATATGTACTTTACACGTCTGCACGGATTACTCGAGCCGCACACGGGTAGCGATCGAGGACGTCCATCAAGCCCGGCACTCAAATTGGTACTCGCGGCGACAGAGCCTGCGCTTGGTGTCAGCTTGGCTCGGTATGTGAGCGACTGAGGTGTTTCTGTGTCGCGTGCGAATGTCAAGGGGCCTTTATTGGCTGCATCTTGAAGCATGGCTTTGGTGCGCGGGGAAAACGGGGAAGAAGGAGGAGGATAGGAAATTAGAGAAATGTTGACGAAATCACCCTATATTCTCTTTCTTTCTCTTTCATCCACTTGAACGGATCCCAATAGCTTCAGATGCGGTTGTCGCCCAAAACTCTTCCTTCACGCCAGCGGCATATCACGATTATTAGTGAGCCTTGCCGTCGCTGAGCATGATCTGGCCATCAGAGTCCTCGTTTCCATAACGTAGCACGATTTGGAATGCTAACCGGATAATTCCGCCTTTTCTGGTCTATTCATCTTTTGTTCTCAAGGAACCCTGGATATTCATCTAAAGACCTCACATTTTCGACTATCCCAATCCATCCATTCGCGCCTCAAGCCAACAAAGTGGCACCGACACCGTCTCGAACATACGAATGATGGTCTCAAACGTTTTCTCATTCCATTCGCGCCCAAAGCCCTTCGATTCGTTTGCCGGACATACCTGTGACGGCGAGACTGGCCGTCAAGAAAATTCCCGAAAGTACGCGCAAGAAAACCCCGTGCAGAATCAGCTCAAGCCACGCTAGAGAGAGGAAACAAGAAAGGAAAAGAATAAAAACAAATTCCCTAGGACCCGCCAATCTCGGATCATCTCGGACATCGGCAATTTTGTGGGAAATAAATCGGGAACCCGCACTCCAAATCAGCAGGGGACGGAAGGGGACCCCGAGAGTAAACGTGCAGAATTCTGGCTGATGTAGCAAGAGTAAAAAGGAAAAAAAGGAAAAGAAGTCTTTTCGCCAGTATCGGCTCCGCCAAAATACTCCATCCAATACATGTCCCAATAACCCGAATTTGTTTTGTACAACAAGCAATACCATAAGACGTCGACCGCGCGAATCGAGACCAAAAGGCGAGATAAAGTGGCAAGATGGCTGGGCTAGGTAATGGCGTTTGTAGGACGCTGCCGACCGAGAGAAGACCAAACCAGCCGGCGGGAGTCCAGTCTCGACTTCCAGCGAGATCAGACTCCCGGTCCTCAATTACCCAGGCTCTATGCCTCAAGACTCCAAGGTTTTCGTGTGCATATTTGATTATTCATCTTATCGCGCGCTTATAAAAGGATGAGATAATTACTCGGCGCAATACCAGTCTCGCCAGTTCCACGCCTCCGTGCTTGCCACCATCGTCCGCTAACGTCTGAGACATCGAGGATCTCATGCTTGTTGAAAGAAATCTCGTTGGCGTCGGAGGGGTTCGCTTCGTAGCTGTAAATGGCCTTGGCCTGGTAGGGGTACTCAGTGGGGGGAAGAACTTCTTCATCAGTGCCTGGCTGTTTGCTGCTTGGCTGCAAGGTAGCACCGCCGTATGCCGGCATGCTGGGTGGCGGAGCCGCCTGAGAGATGCCACCCGAAGGTGAGGGGTTCTCAAACCCATTGAGCTGGGCCGAGGTGTACATCTGCGGCGGCTGGACGGAGTTCGAGGTCTCGGGTCGGCCAGTTCCACCGTATCCATTCATTGCCTGGTGATGGACTATGTTGGATTCCTTGGTAAGGGCGAACGAATCCAAGAACGCTCGAGGGGTTGAAGACGGTGTCGATCCGAAGTAGAAGATCCACACGACAATGACCATGGAAAGTAGAATATAGCCCGCAGCCGCAGCTTCCCTGGCCCCATTCTTGGAGTAAACGAGCGCATTTACCCCCGAGGTCACCAGAACCATACCACCGGCAAGATAGCCCGTCAACGCGACGTGGTACGTCTGTATCGAGTCGCTGGCGACCACAACAAACACTCCCAGGATCAAAAATAAACTGTAGACGATAGCCCACCATGCGAATGTGGGAAACGGCCCGTCAGGATTTGAATCGGAGCCAGCTTTGTTGGCTTGGATTTGGGCAACAATGCAAGCGATGAAGGTGATGAGCCAAGCAAGCTGCGATCTCCAGATTAGCATCGAAGACAAGGCAACAGAAGTTGATCTTTTCGGAAGTCTATAGCGATCCTCGACCCTCGGGCATCGACTAGACAGCGAAAGGGAAAAAGAAGAAAGAGGAAACGTACAAGGGAGATGGATATGGTTGCGAGGGCAAAAGGGTCGCCCAGAATATTACCGAGCGAGAGTCTTCTCGGATTTGCGCCGTATGCCCGCGAGCGTTCCATTTTCTTGAGCGATGGAGAATACTGAGAACTGTAGCCTGGCATAAGGAAGATTGGTGAAGTTGACTTTGACTTGACAGGAATGGGCAAAGTGAATTAAGACCGATGGAAGACGGGAGGATTGAACGGGCCGGATCGAGTAGGCCTGGGCTGGATGACAAGGCTCTTTCCGGAGATGATCGAGGCGCTTGATTGGAAAGCTGGTTCGATCGTGTGGTGTGCGTTGGACTCCAAAAGTAAATGAGATGTCGAGTAAACAATCGGACGAAAAAAAAGCGGTCGAACGAAGACGCGAAGGCTCGAAAGTGAAGTTGAAATGAATGACAGAGCACCGCACGATTCTGTTTGGCTCAAGATTGGTGATGGGCAGCGAGTCGACTGACAAGGCCAGAAAAAGGAGCGATGGTTGAAGCGGCCGGAGAGGGTGGAAGAGGGGAGACGCAGGGACGACGTCGGGGGAGCGGATGCCCACTTTGGAGGATTCAACGTGCGCTGGGAGGCGGCGGTTCGAGCGAGCCTGCGTGTGGTGGCTTGATCGATCAAGTCAAGGTGGACGGACTGAGAGTATTGTCCGGCAGATGCACGGGGAATTGGGTACTGGGTTTCGGGTACGAGGTACTTTACACTAGGCGATGGGTACGAAGTACTTGGGCACGTCTTGGACACCAGGCACCAGGCACACCAACGCTGTACGCCGCACGCCGCACGCCTCACACGGCAAAACGAAGCAGAGCCCACCGAGGCCAATGCGATTCGACAACCGGCTGGACGCTGAACCTCGATGGTCCGGCTGGGCTGTGATCCTGTGTACTGTGGGAAGGGCTCTTGGTGAACGGTAAAAATGTGTTGCTTCAGCGATTAATGATGGCTTCATCAACCGCCTTTGTGCGTGCGGGTGGATGCGAATGTGAGAGAAAAACAGAATGAAGGGTGGTCAGAAAAAAGTAGAGACGAGAAGTACGGGGAACAGCAGGGGCGGATCCAAGTCCTCAGAAAACCAATTAACGCGGGCGCGACGGGTGGCATTGATGGGACCAATTCGGTGTACTCCATACATTTATTGCATTTACCTCACCTCATCGAGGTTTGCGCATGCCACACAATCAGACCAGCCGTACGAGTAATCCGAGATGGATGGGGGAAAGATTGAGAGTGGCGCGTCAAGTCAACGGGCATGAAGACGTGGACCGAACGGTTATTAGAAAGATGTCTGGGCCGTCATGCCAGGCAACTGAGGGCGTTGGTGATGCTGGATGCTGGATCGGCGCGAAATGAAAGGCCCAATCAAGCCCGACTATCAACGCGCCAAGACAGGGGTTGAGCACAAGACTAGGGAGTAGCGGACAACTTGTTCCCCAGGCAGGTGCGGAAGGAGCGGCCTCCAGGCACAACCGTACAGCCACGATCCAGGAGGATGAGCCAGGAGCCAGGAGGGAAGGAGGGTTGGGGGAAATTGGGGGATGAGAAGGGGGAACAGTGGGGTCGTGAGGGGCTGTGGCCTGATGACTGGCCGCTTTAGGTGAGGTGGGAAGGCACGTACCCATGTTCGTATGTTAGCACAGGAACAAACGACGCCTGCCGCCGGCGGCATGGCCGTGTCGCGCCGTTGCCGCCTCGTACAAGTTGCAAGCTTGTACCGTTTCTATCCTGTATCGCGTGCCTGTGGTGGCGCGCGTCAAGGAATCGACGGCGTGAACTATTGTCTCGCCCTTCCGGGTCTGTCCCGGGAAACCATTACAACTGCAAGCCGGACGGCCGCCGCGCTGCCCGCGTTGAGCGCCTCAGCAACGCCAGTAGCTGGAATGTCAGAGAACACTGCGTCGACGAGCACCAGCCGCCTTGTCTCAAAAGCTGGCCTCTCCCTTCCCTCCTACACGATGAGCAAGACTCGACGGAGGCAGAGACAATGCAGAGGACCCAACCGCTATAGTAACCCTTCATCCTGATGTCTCGGTCGGCGCGTCGAGCCAAACCCTGGATTTTTTTTCCCGAACTTGTCCAGCCCTGAGCTCGAGTTCGAGCCTCGAACCGCCGTGAGGCGACGAAATGAAAAGTTCAACTACGACCACTCCACGAAGCATCCTTGAATGCCAGACTGCATCGCCTGCAAATTTCAGACCGTACATACACATGTATGTATGTATGTATGTATATGTGTATGTCAATCTGTGGAAGATGCGAATGTCTTTGTGGGGTATCACGGCGTCCCGCACAGTCCCTGATCTACCACATGGCTGGCCCAATGCTCAACAGGTTTGAGACCAAACCCCTTTCATCAGCCAACGCTGACCAAGACCAGAAACCCAGGCACAAGAACCCTGGGTGTAGGCACACGTAAAATGTACTTTACAAACCGTAGATCACAGCCAACATCAATGGAAAAATCTACCGAAGCACGTAGACGAAAGGGACACTGTGCACGTACCGAACGTACTGCAATATATCCCATGCCGGATCCACCTCCGCAATGATGAAACGGCCAAGGCACGAGTTCAGTCGACAGCTCACATGGGCCAGTGACGGAGAGGTTTTCAACATCTCAACAACATGCAACGAGCCCCTCAGGGGTTGGTCAAAGACGGGGTTTCCGTCTCATCGACCGCAGAAACTGGCCGGCCTGACTACCATAATGATGATGATGATGTGCTCCTTGACCATTTCGTCTCTTCTTGGCCATGTCTAAGAAGCTGAACGTGACAAAGTCAATCAATAGATTGCTCCCTTGCATTTGGAGCTTGTTGCAATCCAAGTGGAACGACTTTAGTTTTTCAAAATACGTGGCAGTGAATCATTGCCCGACTCAAAGAATTTTTGAACATGAAATATTTGAAACCACGAATCTCTGAGACATTTTCGAACGCTTCGATTGAAAGGCATCCTTTTGAGCGTTTCTTCTCAGGATTCCAAAACGACTCCCGCGCATCGCGAAAATACTTTTGATCTCGACGTCCCGATGCTGCAAGTGCCCAGGGCTTCGACGAGAATAGGCTTGACAACGAACGACGTTCCACGGCATCGGCATTATTGTTCAGCGCGGCTTCGAAACGAGACGTTACAATGTCGATTCTTGATTCCGTCGTTCGTGCCGCGTCATTCTGGCACCACACCATATCCGACATACTCTTGACACACTTGACACTTGACCTGCCTGCCTGGCTACCTTCCTACCTGAGTACTTGTTCAGCGTCCTTGTGCTCCAGCCTGCTGCGACTGAGGAAGGAGAGCCAATGAGGAGGCAGTGGGTGGCTAGTGTAAAACACTTAGCAGCCGCCAAGTCTATGCGAGAACACTGTCGAGTTTGGTGCAGGGCACAACGTTCTGTGGAATTCCCCTTTTGAAGTGTTCAATCGCCGACAAGAACCAAAGGAACTGTCCGACTAGGCGGACTACCACTGATGCAGGTATGGTGTGAGCAAGGTCAACAACCCTCAAAAATGCAGACTTTAAGCCATCATCGGATCGGTAGAAACAACGATGCATAGTCATCGACTCGTGGCTAAGGGCAATTGGTGTGCCAGAAGACGTCATGGTTCAGTCACTGCCATGGTTTGCCAGGGATTCGATCTCTTGATTTCACGCAACTGCAACCAGATATAAAGATGGGCGTGAGGAAAGTCAAGGTGATGTAGCAAACATTTAGTCGCACTTGACGAGCATTTTACTCCTGGCGTCGCACAGACCGATGCCTAGACATGGCGCGGTGCAAGATGTGCTTCCAGCAGAACCACTGCTCATCATCGCCAGGCTGCGGACAGTGATAGGCTTGAGTCAAGCCTTTGCAAAAGTCAGGCCAAGGCCTGCAATTGGCAGAAAGAATGTATGACCAGGGATCTGTCGACCTGTGACAAGAACTCATTGTAGGTTGCAGCTGGTGATTCTGCGTTTTCAGAGGCATGAAGGATGTACAAGAGAATGGGCTTTGCTGTCCAATTCGTCTGTTCTCTTTTGTGCAAAGACTGGCTTGTGCTCGCCCAAAAAGCAACAACGCGGTACATCATCTGAAAGGGACGAAGTCAAGATGCTGCGCAGCAAGTGGTCCGTCCCCGGAACCTGATCTGACTAGAATTTTTTTGAAAACCCGGTCTCCTCTGGAACGGATAGAAAATGGATCATATTTTCGGCACCATTGTCTACCAGAGCTTTTTGTCTATTGCCGTCATAAAGTGAACGTGGTCCCGGCTGTTGGGAAAGATGCCCAGAAGGAGGATCTCTTCCAGGTTGTTTTGCATAAATGCCGGGAAGAATCAACTGATCACTTTCTTCCTTTAACACGCACGCCCTTGGGTGTCATGGTATTCGAGTCATCTCCTCTCAAGAGATCCTCTTAGGAAGAGATCGCATCAACACGGCTTCATTTTCGTGGTTCCGCAAACGAGTCAATCATATCTGCTTCTCCGAGTCAAGAGCTACCTCGCTCCTCCTAGTCCTCCTCTCCACAATCTGAAATTTCTTTTCAACATCAGCCAGCGACCGCGAAGTAGCCAAAACCCCACTCTCGTACCACGACAGCATGGCCGCCTCACTTCTCCGCCGCAGCTCAGCCATGTCTGCCGCCTGCGCGATCTGGGTTGTCTCGATGGCATTCATCCTACCCATTAATCCCACCAGCGATGCGCTCTCCGACGGGTCGGGGACTGGACAATCCTGTATGGCGGTGAGAGCGGACAAAGCTGTCGGGAAGGCAGACGCTGATGCCAGCACTATGGATCGGATTGCCTCTAGAGATAGTGACGGTGGCCCGCTTGGACCGGGGGCATGGTACAAGTCTGGGTTAAATCGGTCTGTTGTTCTTTGGTCAGACTTGGCAAGGGATAAGAACCTTTGAAAGAGCAGAAGACGTAAAGAGAGAGAAAAAAAAAAAAAAGGGGGGGGGGCCAGAGCCTACAGATTCTCAACAACTCGCCATAGACGCGGATTTGGGATACCATTGCCGAGAATCTTGCTTCGAGTTCCCTCAGCTTTTGAGAGGCTGAATCGTGCTGCGAGGGTGGATGGCGAGAGGCATGGCGGCCGTAAAGAAGATGCTCGATGCGGAGAAGACGCGCTTCCAAAAGCGAGATGGTCGCCGAGGTGGTGTTGTCCAGCGAATTGTCTGAATCGGCCGCCATGGTGACGATTACTCGCACCTGTTCTTTGTGCACCTTTCGAGTCAGCTACAATTAGAAAGATGCGCCGCCGTTTGAAGTGCCTGATGTGATCTGGCGCTCGAGTGCTGATTCGCTGCGGGCGGAGCAAGTGCCCCGCCTTTGGCGGCGCAAAAGTGGGAATACCCGACTCGACGCCATGACGTGACAACAAATCCACGCAACCACGTACGTACCCAACCGACATGAAATGAATTTTATCGTGGGCCTCTGAGCGGTCGAGCGGGCGGACTCTCCGTTTTTTTTTTTTTTTCCTTGACCTCTCTTACCTCCGCCCCCCCTCTCCCCCAATAAGTGCCACAAGAAGCGACCAATCTATCAACGATTAGCGACCGGGCGCTGCATTCACGTCTTACTTTCGCGTTGGTCGGTGCTGGATGGCGGACCTATCTGGACTCGCCTTTGCCGCCATCACCGTTATTGTCACCCAAAGCCAGCATAAAGAAGGGAACCCACGAGTCATCGATCAAAGGCTTGGGAATAGCAACCCCTGCAGCTGGGGGGGCTGCTGTTATAGAGCCGGCTTGCCATGACCAATTATTCTACCATTCCGGACGGTAGCTCTGCCAGGTTGGACCGCGATATGCCAAGGTACGAAGCCAATTATCGTCGGTAAAATAGAAAACACCTTGGCTTGCATAGATTCCAAGTACTGACCGGGTCGGGGGTTTGCTTTGACATAGAAAACGACGTCGCGGCGGTAAAGATGGCGGCCATGGCGGGCAAGCCTCGACAATCAGCAGCATCGTCAACCTGCTCAACACCAGTTCGTGTCCTGCTTTTTTGATCGGCCGACGCTCCCTTCCATAAGGCTGACCAGTTATTCCACAATGTTTGCTATTCGTCCTCTCAGTCGTCGGCGCTGGCACTCTTGCAATGCCATCCGTCCTGTCCCACATGGGCATCATGCTCGGTGTGTTGCTTATCATGTGGTCAGGTTTGACGGCTGCTTTCGGGCTCTTCCTCCAAACGAAGTGCGCTCGTTACCTCGATCGTGGGACTGCCTCGTTCTCTACCTTGTCGCAGATGACGTATCCGCAGGCTTCCGTCGTCTTTGACGCTGCCATCGCCATCAAGTGCTTCGGCGTCGGCGTTTCTTACATGATCATCATTGGCGATTTGATGCCCGGCGTCATGCTTGGCTTCACTGGCCGTGTGACTGATGTTCCATATCTAATTGACCGACACTTCTGGATCACTGCTTTCATGCTACTCGTCATTCCCCTCAGCTTCCTCCGACGGCTGGACTCGCTCAAATATACTAGTCTGGTCGCCTTGATTTCTATCGGATATTTAATCGTTTTAGTCATCTATCATTTTGCCGCCGACCCTCATGCCGGCCCGGACAACATCCGAGTCGTCAAATGGGGTGGTCCGGTCGCGACGCTGAGCGCCTTGCCGATTGTTGTTTTTGCCTATACTTGCCATCAAAACGTTCGTAGAGCGCACCTTGAAAGCCAAAGAGGGACAGATGAGCTAACGTCATGGATGCCAGATGTTCTCCATCGTAAACGAGATCAAGGACAACTCTCCCTCCAGCCTGCTCCGAGCCATCGCGACCAGCATCGGCTCTGCCTCGAGCATATACATTCTAGTTGCCGTTACCGGATACATTACGTTTGGCAATGACATCGTCGGCAACATTGTCCTCATGTGTAAGTAGCACGTGGCCTCAAGCTTCTGCTTTATACGGGAACATGTCTAACGCGACGTCTCAGACCCCACTGGAGTCGCATCAACCATTGGCAAGGCCGCCATTGTCGTCCTCGTCTTGTTTTCTATCCCTCTTCAAGTGTATCCCTGTCGTGCCTCCCTGGATGCCGTATTGAGATGGCGACCCAGCCGTTTCCAGCCTCATAATGGGCGAAGCGAGTCGGGCTTGGCCACTGCGGCTTCGGCACCCAGGAGCGACCATGGCGGCACACCGCCCATGTCTGATACTCGCTTTGCCATCCTGACGACCTTGATTCTCACCTTTGCTTACTTCACCGCCCTCTCAGTGAGCAGCCTGGACAGAGTCTTGGCCTTTGTGGGAAGCACGGGTTCGACATCCATCAGTTTCATCCTGCCAGGGATGTTTTATTACAAGATCAGCGACCCCGAGAGCCCCTTTCACCAGCGACTGATGAAGGAGGATGACGACATGGACGATTCGGGCACCTCTGATGGCGAAGATTTCGGGCCGCGAGCGGAGAGCAGCACGAGTGCACTCGGGCGCCCAGATACAACGACGAGTCAAGTTCCGTGGCGATGGCGAAGGAAGTGGCGATGGGATCTCGAGCATCTCGACCATGGCCTTGTCCGAAAACTTGCCTTTGCATTGTCCGTATATGGGTTCGTGGTCATGGTGGTTTGTCTGGTGATGAATATTTTCTTCGCAGCGTCCCATTAGATCCATTGACACATCTCGATATGCGATCACTACTGTTTTTATCAAGGGGAAAATGGAGTTTTTTTAATAGAAAAAAAATCTAATTGAACAATTCATGTGTATGTAAATCATTAATATATTGCATCATCAGCCTTCGGAATAGCCATCTTGGTGCACTGGTCATTGTGACATGACCGTATGGTGCGAGGACCGGGGTTATGCATTGAGCCAAGCGTTGATCGAGCCAACTACCACATTCGGGACATGCCAACGTTTTGTCGCAAGTCAATGCTCAGAGGGCTCATGTCGCGTTACGTTGCGAGTTGTCTGGCATTGAATATGAAAATTCAATCCATTTCATTCACGCCAGACAGCACAAGTCTGTTGAACCGGGTGCCTGAAAAGAAACCCGTCCTCTGACGACACGAGCACATGAGGCCCCTCAAATGAGGTCCCGTCTCAACCACGTCATCTGAATGTCCCAGATGCCAGCTTTTTTTTTTTTTTTTGCCTAGTCGTCCACGTCTTTCGATTTCACTTTCACTTTCAAGAAAAAGCAGAGGTAACGCCTTCCCAATGCCATCCCTCCTTCTCCTCAATGTAACCAATAACATGTAAGCCCCCTTTTTTCTTCTTTTGTTCATTTTCCAATGCTATCGGATCTTGACCTTTTCTGCTTCTACGACGCCATTCGTCCCTGTCGGTCGCGGCCCAAAGTTCTTCTTGGGCAGGATGCCTACCATGGAGAGCAGGCGCCACGCTGTGTCGGTCGGTTGCGCGCCCACGCCGATCCAGTACCTGGCGCGATCCGTGTCGAGCTTGATGTCCTTGTGGAGCTTGCCGGAGGTGTCGTACGGGTCGGGCTTGGGAACCGGATCGTAGGTGCCCAGGACTTCGAGAGGTTTTGAATTGCGTGCCGTGCTGTGCTGTTGCTTTAGTCTTTTTTTTTTTGTTTTTGTTTCTAGGAAAATGCGTGCCTTGTGGGAGAGAGGGGGGGGAGAGAGAGAGAGAAAAGTACATGGGCTAGCTAGAGGTGGTGACGGGCAAAGAAAGGGCGAAACGTACCGAGCATGCGCGACGACAATATTGTAGAAAGGCGCATTGCGGCGGCCAAAGCGTGCGAGGCGGATCTTGACGACCATTGTCGCAGGTTGGCTTTCAAGAAAAGGCTGAAGCTGCACGATTTGGTGATGGAAAAGGAATTGCCGGAGTGGTGATGGTGGTGACGGTGGATTTTTCTGACACCCGCCAGACCCCAGAAAGGACATCTGCGCATGCGTCGACCAATCAGCTTCGAGAGGGTTACAGACGTTCTCTTTCCCGCCTGTTCGTGGCACTCTGAATTCATGACGCACATGGCACGATTGCAGGAATCTGTTCCGCATCTCTAGTTTCTGGCTAACCCTCTTTCTAATTTTGTTTCAAACGCATTCTTCAACTGCAATTTAGTCGTTTCCCGGCTTTGCAACGTTGTCATGGCTATCAAGGTGCGCTCGTCCGCAATCAACGTGGGGACACAATTGCCTACATCTTGCACATGGTGTCAGAGCTGACGGGGACACATCTATGGGGTTCCAGACATTGGGCGCGAAAGCTGCTACTGCTCTCGACAAGGAGCTTATGAGCACCGGCGCCTTCTCTGTTGATCAGCTCATGGAGTTGGCTGGCCTGTCCGTGTCTCAAGCAGGTGAAGACGCTCACATCATGCATGATCTGATTCTTCACGGGAGGCTCATGCGTCGTCAGTCTACAAAATACATCCGTTGAATAATGGGCCCAGAATCCTCGTGGCGTGCGGTCCCGGGAACAATGGCATGCCACACTCTCTCCCTCTCCAACTGCAGAGTGTTCTGTCAAGCTTCCTTAGCTGACTGCTCATCAGGCGGAGATGGACTCGTTGCAGCTCGGCATCTTTTCCATTACGGCTACCAGCCCACAATTTTCTATCCGAAGAGAAATAAAAATGACCTGTACCAGGTGAGTAATAATGAAGCCTTCATCACTCATCCTTCCAAAAACTTGGGTCCCAAAGAAGCGAGGAACCGTCCGGCAGGGCTGCATACCATGATTTACCCCATAAAACTGATGTGTTCAACTTCCTTTCCTTTCCCTCCTATCGTATGTGAATTTTCGTCTCTTTTCTATTCGCCAACGCCAGATATTCATCAGATCACCTCATGTGTTTATTGGTCCTGATACATCCGACATTGCTTCGCTTCCAAGCCGGGTTTTCTTCCAAATTTCAAATGAACCTTTCAAGCCGCCTGGTTACTCTCAACGAATGGATGCTGATGCTTTTTCGTGTACGAAGCGTCTCACAAAACAACTCGAGGACCTAGAAGTGCCGTTTGTTGACGATTTCCAGTCAGCAATGTGCTCGACAGATCATGTTGTCGATGCCATTTTCGGTATGTCAGCAATCTTTCCGCACCTGCATGCTGTTGTCTGAACTTTTAAAGGATTTAGCTTCGCCGGTGATGTTAGAGAGCCTTTCCCAAAGGTGATTGAAGCACTGGAGAAGACGAAAATTCCAGTAACTTCAATTGATGCCCCTTCTTCGTGGAGCATCGAGGACGGACCTCCGACATCTGGATTGGGCAGCTCCTTTATGCCTGCAGCTCTCGTCAGCCTGACGGCACCGAAGCCGTTGGTGAGATATTTTAAAGGACGTCACTTTGTTGGCGGCCGGTACGTGTCCAATCGACTCAGATGCGTTGACGATTTAGGCTCACGTGGCTCTTCAGTTTTGTGGCCCCGGTCATTGCCAGCAAGTATGATTTCGAGGTTCCGAAATATCCTGGAATTGATCAGGTTGTCGAAGTTCCCGCCAGTGATGAAAAATTCTGAAAACTGACCATGAGCTGCAATCGCTCCACCCAACGACCTTTCGAAACTCTGCTGCTGCTGTTCGAACGTCCATTTCCATTTTCGACTGCTATAGTGGTGTACACGTGCTATTTTTCTTTTCTTGGTTGATTTCACATGACCTGACAGCCACCGCGCAAACTGTTTGGGCAGACAGGACTCGGACATTGGCCGTCTCGCATCTCTTCACGTATGGTGGCCAGGCCGTCGGGACAAGCCAACAAGGGCGGATGATATAAATGACAGAATTCAACGTAGACCAAATAATCTTTCCCGCAGACTGGGCATTCGGCCGTGTGCTCCTTGCACATTTATCGTGAATGCGGGATGCCGTCACCACCTGTCACAACCAGCACCGGATGAATAAATTGTCCAGGGACGACACGTGGGTCGAGATGCGAGGACATGAGATCAAGCGCGCCAAAGCCGAAGGTCGAAAGGAGAAGCAGGTGGATTCTCGTTCTTGGTAATCTTCACAGCAGAGCCTCGAAGGAAGGCCGGTGGCGGTGAAGTAAAAGCTGACTGAGTAGGCGGGAGGATTCAGCCATCTGTACGGAATCGAGACACCAACAATTGCCACCTTCCCGGGCCTTGACCGGGGGATTTTCAGAACATGCTGCAAGGGCCCGATAATCATCAACGTTATTGCCGATGGTGCCACTGTTGGGCGACTGCGACAGGCACAACCGTCAGGACTTGGAGGAAAGACAAGGCTCGAAAGGCTCTGAAGATGTCCGGGGAAAGCAACGCATGTGAGAAGGCAAGTCATTCTAATTTGACAAAGTATGCAGCAGCTGCATGCTGGTTCTGTTCGAGCAGTAACGTCTGATCCAATTCAGTTTGGGCAAGCACCTTACGTAGAAAGCGGAGCATTTTCTCCGGAGGGTCACCCATGAACAGGCCCAACGCCAGATACCACAATGGCCACCCCAAAGCCGAGCATGGCAAAAGCTCCCTCTGCTCGCATCTCATCTTGGCGTGTTCTACTAATTTCTTTCACATTCTGGGACTCCGGAAATCGTCGGCAATACTGGACATCGGATACGAGCAAACAAGAACGAAAAAGAACGAAAAAGAAAAAAAAAAGAAGAAAAAAAGAGCATCGTTCCACCACCGAGTCGGCATCGGACTTGCAGCAGCGGATCACTTTTTGCCTCATGGTTTGACGGATGGCCACGAGCCTCAACTTGGACAGGGCTTGTAGAGATGAGCCACGCCACCTTTGGGCGCGACATTGGACAGCCCACTGTCGAGGTACTTTTCTTCTTCAAAATTTTCATAGAAAAGAAGGAGAAAAAAATTTGCTTGCATGTTATTACGACAGACTGGATGGGAAAACGGCATGGTCCCAGTCGTATCAAAGGCGAATGTCTCTGCCTGCGCAGAATTGGCAGAATGCACACAATGCAGCAGTGATGTTAACGACGTCTCGCATTGCATGGGAGGCAAACGGGGCAAGTAGTGGCTGCGGAAGTCCCTGAAATGCGCCTGCTATTGCCACAGGCGGGTCGATTAGCTACAATGTAGGGAAAATGTCTGAGCTCATCGTGGTGGCGCTCCTCTTTTCTCGTTCCTCTTGCCTTCTCTGATTTCCTGGTCTAACGGTCTGCACCTGTTCTTTTGGTCTACCGGTCAACTGGTCTACACTGGTCTCTTCCCCCTTTTTTAGTCCAGTAGTAGTCTTAATAATCAACGATGGCGAGGAGACGGTCTCGGACTGCTCATCGGGTTCAGCGCAGCATGAATGCGAATGGGCAGCTGTCTACGGACCATGCTTGGCGGGTCACTTTGCAAATATCAGGCGACCAAAATGGCCCTTCTTTGGGTTCGGGATATAATCAAGGTACGGAGCACACCTGATGACTGACAGGGTTGCAAAGGCACACAAGGCTGGCCTCAAACCACATCCAACCATTAAATCAGGCAGCATATTTCTCACTCTGACCCAACCTGGGATGCTATCCGGAAAAACGCCTCGCTGGTTGGGCAATCGACAGTGGAAAGAGTTCATTCACGGCGTCATCCTTTCAGACGTTTGAGAGGAGATACCGAAACACAGCGGCGATCCCTCGATGGCTCGACGCTCTCGGCTGGACTGCGATCTTTGGAAGCTGCCCCGCCAGCCCACCTCGACCGACCTCGTTACGCCCCGCAATATCCAGAAATCCTAGGAAATCCTAGGCGTTCCTAAAAGTCTTCGCAGTGGAGCCCCCGGGTGGCAAGATAACCCATCATGGCGCAGGCGCAAATTTTGACGGCAAATTTCGAAATGCTTGGTTTTGCTTTTTTTTTTCGATCGATCAGGAAAATCGCCGTCGGAAGGGCTAATCCTTGCTCCGAAGATGAAGGGGAAACCCCAAGCGAACGAATCGGCTGGCTGGCATGACGGTCAGGACATCGTATCGAATTCGCTACCACAACTCGACGTCGCGGGCTTGACATATCGGGAAACCGAAGCTTGGTCGCCGCCCATATCCTCAGTGAGATGCCTCGGGATGAATGTAAGTTAAGCCCAGGCATTCCTTGACGGGAGGCCCACCCGGAACGAGCCGCGAGTGGTTCACAGCATACTTTTTGCGGTACGTACGTCGGTACGTGACTGTGAAAGTTGCATTGGGTACCTTCTTGCCTACTGTAGGTAGGTAGTAGGGGAGGTGGGCTGCGGCAACGCCGCCAGGGGAGTCTTGACTAGGAACTAATGAACCCGCTGCCGGCGATGGCGATGCATCATGTGTCACATGGCATGACCAGATTTGCAGCATGCATGGCTTGTCCACCGAAGCTGCTCGAAGACAACAAGAGAACAATGTTCCTTCTAAATATTACGCATTTATCATTGATCATGGGAACCCCGTCAACGACGACGACGACGACGACGACTTTACGTCAGAAATGATTAAGTGGAAAGCGTCTTTGGATGGAGCAGCGTCTGCGCTTTGTCCTTCGTAACATACCAGTGCTTTTTTGTCACGAGGGCAAATATTCGTATTTGATGCGAGACGGATTATTTGGGCGTTTTCTATCGCGATGCTATTTCCGTTGCGTCTCACGTCGCATGAGGGATGACGACCAGGTCGCCCCGGAGCTTGTGAACCCGGCTGAGAATTATGCACGTGATCTTGGGCCCCAACATCCTAGATTGCGTCGAGCAACATCGCCTTTTGGAGAATCGTGCCTTGGCAAGACCTGCAAGAGCAGATATGTAGGATTGAGCTTTCTCACAAGAGGACTGACACTTTCCCAGCTAGTTTTTTTTTTCTCCAAAGAAATGCATCCAGAATCTTGCCACAATCCTCCGACTTGTACTCGAGCAAATCAAGTTGCCCGCGCCACGGGAATAGGACGATGCGTCTTTCCTCCGTCCACCCTGTCTAAGCCAGCCCAAAAATTCCGGAAAGGGGGGGGGAGCAGGCCCGAATCAATGCTCCCTTGGGCATATTTGGCTTTTTTGGCGTTGCGGTGATATCGGTGTGGCCGCTGACGATGACGGTTTCTATTCGTCATGGCTGATGATAAGCCCACGTCACGACGACCACCGTAATGACAACGATGCCCAATTTTTTGCACCCCATCGGCTCTCTTCGCCACTTGAGATGGATTGAGCCGTATCGAAAAGCCCATGTTTGATTTTCGCGGACCTTGACCGCCAATCACTACTGGCAGGAGTCGCCTGGCAGTGCACAGCATGGTGGGACAGGCTGACAATCCGGCCAGCTTGATTCTCGGGGGGGAAATGCCCAAGCCTTGCACCATTTTTTTTTCTATTTCCTCGGACGGATTGACTTTTGGAAACTTCTCTCGAGTGATTGATCCTCCTGATTTCGGATGACTTGATAGCTGACAAAAGCAAGTTGCGCTCCTGCCATCACCTCGTGTGGTTTTGTTGGCTCGTTTTCAAGGTCTCGACTTCTCCTTCGTCCCTACCTACTACTAACAGTATCTACCAAGTCCAACAATCACAGCCAGTCTCGTGACACTCAACACGGATTCATTTGATGCTGTCGATGTCGACGACGCTAGCTAGTCAAAAACGGAGAAAACACCATTGTCCCCCCCCCCCTCCTGGCTTGCTTGATCTGGCGAGAAAGACAAGGTTTTTCGTACACAACGAACGGTCCTTTTCATCGCGTAACCTACCCGCACGTTTTCACCCGCACTTGCAGGTCCTCGTGGATCCTGGGATAAGTAATTCGAATTCACCCTCTATACTGGTGATTCCAGTGATTAGGTCCTCGTACACATTTTTTTGGCATGATGCTACGTTATATGGTGAGGTAGTTGCATCGTTTCCCATAAGGAAACCCATCGCCGGCACGTCATGACGGTCTGTATGAGCACAAATGATAATGTCTCGTGTCGAGCACAAGCGACCATGTTTCAAAAGACTGGTTTGTTCAAAGGGCAGCATATGTATGTGACCCCCTTTGTGCATCACCCATCGGATCTGGAATGGAATGGAAGCATGATTATCACGCCAGCATGGCCCGCCCCAAAGACATGCAAGTCTTGGACATTGATGTCTCTGGGAGACGGAAGAGCATCTCTCTTCCGTACGGGAAACCCAGTACTTTTGCTCTTTGCTGGGGTCCTGGGCTTTTGACCGGAACACATCAGGGCTCACGAGGATAGGCTTGTCACAAGCCCGTATCAGCAAGTGGCGAGAGGATGCAGCCATGGGTTGACTCGAGGGAAATCGGTTGGTTTGGCGGTCTGGACTGAACACAAGTCCTTCACAGACACGAGCGTGTGACCGCTCCTGGTGGCCCGTCCCTTTAAGTTCTAGTTGGCAAGATTCATTGGGTGGAGGAGAAGAACTTGTTTCGGCTCCAGGCATCATCGAGGACTGTCAAAGGTGGCAGACTACTCACTGCTGTGCTGACATTGCCGTGCGCACCAAAGCTTCCCTGGTTCGGGATTTCAGTACGCAAAGAAAGTTCTGGCAGACGTTCATGCCACCCATAACGAGCGAATAAAGAAAGACAAAAAAGGTTTGACATTTCACCTGACAGTCAGGGGGGGGAAATTGCGCTACATTCGATACCGCGGTCTATCCCAACGGGCGTGTTCGGAGGCGGCAACAAACTCTAGCTGACTGTGACTGGCAAGGACGCGAACAGTGATCAGTCATCGCGGCATTGCCTCCCTGTATTGTCCTGTTCCTTGGACGCTGGACGGGGGTAAGCAGTCAGCTTCGAATCGAGCAAAATAATTCAAAGACGGCTTGGCCCAGCCCGGGTCCGGTCTCAATGGCCTGGAAGAGACCGCGAAGGACATCGATCAATCTGAGAGAAAAAGACGAATACATTCGCAAAAAGTATTTGCACTAATTTAGCTAAGTCATGGTTCTTCATGTCCATTAACCGATTCGAAGAAACGGCATATAGGGTAGGCTTGGCTCTCGGTGCAAGCGAGGAAGGAGCGGTGTAGTAGCTATGCGTCCTACGCATCCGGGGTCGAGCCCCCCCTTCCGTCTCTACGCACCTTGCAAACTTGACAATTGCGCAGGGTTGGTTCGCACCGATCGCTCCGTAGCCAGCGCGGATGGCCGCGACGTGAAGGGAATAGGCTTCGTGAGCTTCTAGAAGCCGAACGGTTGAGTCAGGCCAGGCTTTTCTTTTTCTTTTTTGTGGAGCTTGCCAGGCGTCGGCTGGGCCGCTTGCTTCATGCTTTTCTTTCATTGGTCCTTTGCCCAAGCTGAATCCAGGCCAGCCAGTCTGTTACCCCGCAGACAATCTTCCCAAGTCTACGGAGTACGTACTCTATTGTCGATAGGGTTGGTTGCCGGCTGCGAGCTGTCGGGGGGGTCGCTCGGAACGACGATTCATGTACGCGCCGAGCTGGCTGTGATCAGGACGCGCAGCATCCCCTCCCCCTTTCCCGAGTCGTGCACCAAAGTTGGCTGCTTTCATTCCAACCCGACGATCGCATCCAGGCCAAAGCTGCCGACGCAGGTACCGAGATTCTGTGGCTCGAGGCGATATTTGGTCGGCCACGCCGCTGATCGAGGAGAGGTTAGACGCAAGCCACCCAAGACCAGTCTGCGTGCCTTGAAGTCGCTTCCGAGTCGTTGTATTTTTTGGGGGGGGTTTTGGTACAGTAGGCCCAGACTGGTCCCTGAGCCTTGCAGCACGACTCGCGTGCGATACTGGTTTTGGTGGCGGTATCGCATCTCTGGCTTTGCTGGCCTCTCTGGTTTCGCGGGGAAAAAAAGGGATCAGCATTAAGGCAAGGTTCGAGCAAGGTTGAAGCAAGGTCGAAGCCAGGGAGCGATGGGGCTGTAAACTGTAAACTGTGCCCATTAATGCCGCAATAGGTACGTCAAGGTCGCCTTGTCGGTACCGCACGGAAGCTGCTTATCTGCGATTACGTAGGTGCCGCCCAGCTATCCATCATGCGTCCTCCATGCAATTTCCTTTTTGCGGAGAGATTCGCATGACAAGCAGCCCCAAAGCATCGATATTAGCGTCATCAAGAGTTACGACTTGTAACCAGACGCACCACAAGTCCGGTTCCGACCCCGCCTCCCCACAGAAAGCAAGCCCGTTCTTCTCTCAGCAAGGCCTCATTTGGCGGCATGAGTTGCAGACGTTCAGCAGCAGCAAAGGAGCGACGAGGAGCAGAGAGGAGCAGAGAGGAGCAGAGAGGAGCTGGGAACAGCTCGGGCGCAGCACCCCGATCCGTGTCCCGAGCAATCTGCAGTACCAACAACCACGGAAGACGGTTGAGACCCCGGATCTCGCGGCGGCGTAGCTTCTGATGAAACTGGCTGTGTCACTAGGTCGCCTTGCGTCCTCTAGCGGCCGTTAGCGTCGTCGCCAAAACATCGTCGCCAAACGTTGGGGATTTACGTTTGGCACCTGCCTACTCCGTGCCTTCCTTCCTTACATTCGTTATGCGCCTACAAAAGGTAGGCGCATCTGTGGCTGCTTTCTCTTCTTTCCAGCTTCCCGACCTTTTTTGCCATCTTTCCAATTCCCCGGCTCTTCACCGCCAGCGCAGCATCTCCAGAACCTGGGTTGTGCTTTTCCCTTCATGACAGTGGACAGTCCCCGGGACGCCGCCCCAAAACTCCATTTCCGTAATCTAGGCGTCACCGTTTTCCATACCTGCTGTCCTCTCTTTGGCTTCACGGGTGTGTAGAGTTGACGCCCGCGTCTGTTCCTCACATCTCTCTCCAGGCCCAACCTCCAGAATCGAGGGGGCAGGCAACTGAGGACCCTGCCCAAACCCGGCAAATACGAACAAGGACGCCACCGACACCCGTCGCCGTGCTTGGCGGCCTGCCCGACTCTAGCTCCCCCCCCGAAAGTCGCTGGTTGGCTTGGCGCAAAGCGCCGTCCCTTTGTTTGGCATTCGCAGCGCAACGCATCAAAACACCGTAAGCAAGCCACTGAAAAAAATCTGCGCGTGCGAGCGACAATTTCGTCGCGTCACCTCATTCAACCCTTGCGCGTTGGTCCAAGGACGGGAGAGCCGCGCGACTCTGTTTCTGTCACTCTTGCACCAGTCCAGAGGCGCATCAACTCAATTGAAAAACGAACGCTTCGTCAACCCATCGCCAGTCGCACGGTCAACATGGAGAAACAAGATGGCAAATATACGCACGACTCAGAGGCCGCGGACCCAAACGAGCTCAACGAGTACAACTTGGCCGAGCAACATGACCAGCTCGCTCGTGGCCTGAAGAGCCGCCATATCCAGTTCCTTGCGCTTGGTGGCGCCATCGGTACGGGCCTCTTTGTTGGTTCAGGCGGCATCCTGTCGGCCACAGGCCCTGCCCCCCTGTTCATGGCCTACTTATCCATGATGATGATTGTTTGGGTGGTCATGAATTGCCTCGCCGAAATGGTCACTTACCTGCCCATGCGCGGCATCACCGTGCCGTACTTTGTCGATCGCTTTGTTGACCCCAGTCTTGGCTTTGCCGCCGGGTGGAATTACTGGTACGCCTACGCCATGTTAATCGGGGCGGAAGCGACTGCCGCCGGAATCATCATCGATTACTGGGGCGCCAACGTCAACATTGCTGTCTGGATCACAATTGTCCTGGTCGTCATCTTGCTGCTCAACATCATCGCGGTATCCTTCTTTGGCGAAGCCGAGTTCTGGTTTGCCAGCATCAAGCTGATTACCATAATGGGGCTGATTATTCTGGGCATCGTCATCTTCTTCGGAGGGGGTCCCAATCAGCAAGGGGTGCTTGGCTTCCATTACTGGAACCAACCGGGCGCCTTCGTCGACTACAAGGTTCCCGGTCCCACCGGTCGCTTCTTGGGGTACTGGCACGCGTTTGTCAGCGCCGGGTTTGCCTTCATCACCTCGCCGGAACTCATCGCCATCGCGGCTGGCGAGACAATTGCTCCGCGCCGGAACATCCCCAAGGCGGCCAGCCGGTTCGTCTGGCGGCTGGCCATTTTCTACGGCCTCGGGTCCCTCATTATCGGCATCTTGGTGCCGTCTGATGACCCGACTCTTCTGGGCGCTGCCAAGGAAGGCAAGTCGGACGCCAGTGCGTCCCCCTTTGTCATCGGCATTAAGAATGTCGGCATACCCGTCTTGAACCACATCATCAATGCTGCCATTCTTACCTCGGCTTGGTCAGCAGGCAACTCGTTTCTCTACTCTGGCAGCCGGATCCTCTACTCCATGTCCCTCAACGGCCAAGCACCCAAGATCTTTCGCCGCACCAACCGCAATGGTGTCCCGTACATGGCCGTCCTGGCCACCTGGGCGATTGCACTCCTCGCCTACCTCAACGTGTCCAACTCTGGCTCCACCGTCTTCACCTGGTTCACCAACATTTCCACCATCTCGGGCTTCATTGCCTGGATTGTCGTCATGATCACCTACCTGCGGTTCCGGCATGCCATGATATACCACAACATGTTGCAGGTTCTGCCATACAAGACGAGATTCCAGCCGTACGCGACCTACGTTGCTCTCGTCATCGTCAGTCTCTTAACCATCACCAACGGATTTCAGACATTTATGCCCTTTGATGCCAAGGACTTTGTAGCCGCATACGTGACGATTCCCATCTTTCTGGTCTTGTATTTGGGACACAAGATTTGGTTCCGCACCGCGCTGTACATTCCCGTTGACAAGGTCGACACCATTACCGGCAAGAAGGAGATGGACGAGCTGGAGGCCCTAGACGAGCCCCCGGTGCCAAAGAATTGGCTGGAAAAGGCGTGGTACTGGTTAGCATAAGATGTCGGGGAGGAGGATATTTCATGAAAAGCCCTCTCTACGTCATAGTTTGACTTAATACGATTTTCGTGCCTGTACATGCTCACACACACACACACACACACACACACACACACACGCGTATACATATGGGCTCAGGCACAAATGCGTTGATGGAAAACCATGTTGGCCGACCGGAGGAGAGCCCCGCAGCCCACGAGGCACGAGAACATGATGATGTACAGTAGAATTCCTGAAATGGCCGATTTGAGAATTTCCATGGCATCATCTCCGACAGAATTGCTGCGCTCCGCTCTGACAAAGGTGAGGAATCTGCAGATCCCAGGCGGCCAAATTGAGGTTGACAAGGCCCTGAAGTCAAAATGTATCAGCCCGCATGTTTTCAGGGCACATCATGCATCATCACAAGTGCGGGGAGAAGCCTAGGGCCATGGCATGAGAGCATCTTGATCAAAAGACAGAGAGAAAAGAGGAATGGCCAGGTCCTTTGCGGAAGGATGGGGAGGCGCGGCAGGGCGTCGCGCAAATATACGCCAAACAAAACAGGTGACGACATGGAGGTCGATCTGTCCCGTCTGACCGAAGACATGCCGGCTCGATTCACAAGCACGGCCAACACTTATGGTCCTCGACGGCCTTTGTCGCGTCGTGTCAGACGAAGATCGGGCGGGTTGAGGGCCAAGCAAGTCGAGGACAATGTGTCTCGCTGTGAGCTCAAGCTCCGCCCCGAGCGTAGTTTTCATCATGTATTATTCATCTTATTATCACTATAACTTTTTTCTTTTTTGGTGGTTCGCGGCATGTCTACCGAGCAAAAAGAGGGCCAGATAGTGCAGCGACAAAAACGCCCGATGATGACGAGAGGAGCATCCTCAATTCCCATCCATCGGTCAATTCTGCTGGTGTTGATTTGCTTTTGACATCGCATCCTTCTCAAATCGTGCTCGATCAAACATGAGCGTATCAAGGAGCCAGCGTGGAAATGGCCTGTAGGACATCCAAGGCAACATAGGTACCTACTACCTACTACCTGATGTACATATGTATGTGCGTGCGTACGAGCGACTGACGCCAGTGGTGCCCGTCACCAAGACGTCAGGTCCCAGGCAGTTCTTTCTTTCTCTTCCCCTTCAATGTTTTGGCTCAGATGGGATGCGGACAGGGCAAAGCCAACGCTGCGCAACGCAATCGGGCCATGAGCTTTGAGTTGCTTGCTCCCGTCAATGTCGCATGAGATGGTGTTTGTTTGGGTCGCGGCGCACAGTTCCCATGCATGCCCATTCGACTTTGGCAGAGACGGATTGTTTTCGGTTTTTCTTTCTTTTCCTGTGATGTGTTGGTTGCTATTGTCTCGAACCGAACTGTGGACTTTTGTGTCAATGCCGTGTAGTTCACACCTTCACTTGTGTTTTTTCTATCTTTGACTAGAAAAGAGCTGTCGCAACTCTCATTACAACTGGGCCTGCAAAGCAAATACCGCAGTGTAACTGCAATTCTTGGCCTTGATGATTCTTGACAAAGCTTCTCAGACCTTGTCTTGTACTTGTTTCAAAAGTCTTGCTAGGTACATGTGTATGCATGTATGTGCAGTATCTGGCTTGCTGATGTAACGATTCGGCCAATGCTCGTACACATGTACTTTAAATGTAGGAGAACAAAAGCCTGCGCCAGACTCAGACAGCGTATGGGTCCGGTCCCAACTTTACAAATCATGCAGAACATACGGTAGAAACATGCTGAGAGAGAGAGAGAGAGAGAGAGAGAGAGAGAGAGAGACGATGATGTCGATGGCCAAGGTCGGCGCGAGGGCAAAGTTCGCACGCGTCTTTTCAGAATTTTCCTCGGAAGAACCTGGGATAAAGAGAACAGTGCATGGTGCGGGCTATGATGCATTTCTGATGCGTGGGGGGGAAAGAGGGGGTTTGGGAACGGCGCTTCAGAATTGTGTCAGGCGGCCATGCTGTGTTGGAGAGCTGGGCACGAGACGAGGTACCTGTGCGACAGTAGTATATGCGGCGGCGAAGGGCGATGACGCGCGCGCCTTTGGCTGATTTGAACCTTTTTTTTTTTTTTTTTTTT
>JMQE01001161.1:0-34518 GCA_000731825.1 Hypocrella siamensis
CCCCCCCCAATCAACAAAGAAACGGACAGAGTCAGCTTCGGGTCGTGACGGACGCTGTTGTTTGTCCGCGCGATTCAACGGCGCGAATGCCCGTCAGAGAGAGTATCCAGGACCTCAGCTTCTATTTGGGCCGGGGGACGCGATAAACCCAGATGCGATACCCCGCGGTCGTTCGAAAACAAGTTCTTCGACACCTCGCCAAATGCACAGAAGGTACAACATCTCTTGCTCTGTATGCAGATTGCGTGTCGGGAGTATCGTGGCCGTCTCGTCCACTGCCGAGCTGAACAAGCTTTGATCATGTGCCGCGGGTGCAGCCGTCGGCAGGAGATGCGATCTTGCCGGCGCGATACTGAGACCAACATTCGATAAGAAGCGAGGTCCGTTCCAAGACTCGTCCCGGGACGCGACAATGGATGCGACAATACTTCTTCACCCTCCCGATTGACGATGCCTGGCACGCACTATTGTTTTGTTCTTCAATCATCGACGCGCCGAGTCTCCAACTTTGCTCTCGAGGAATGAATGGCGAAACCCTTACGTCATCCTTCCCGATTCCGCCCACGAGGCAAAGCTGGTGCGAGCTTCTTCAGCTTGCATCAGAATTCCGCGATTGACGCAAAAAAAGAAACAAGGTACCACTGTACAGGCCAAAATTGCTCTCTCCATCGCAGGACGTAAAAACTGACTTGCCGTCTTTAGTTGCAACTGCAAAGCTGCCAGCCCACGGACGACCAGATGATGATGACGCGCCGTGCCCACCTTCGACCGAATAATCTGACGCGTTTAGCTGGCGTGCTCTCTTCTTCTCCAAGAGGCCTCCCATTATCAAGAGACGAACGTCTTCTGTCTTGGACAAGGCCGACGACCGACGACCAATATGGCTTGCTCGGTAGGCTTTCGTCTCGTGCGCAGCCTTCGCGACCTTGACAGAGCCGCGAGTTGAATCGACCGCGAATGGCTCTGTCTATCGACCTCGAATCGCCATCATTGGCTGCGGTCCCGCCAGGCCTCGCCCTGGGTCGGCTGTTGTACTTGCAAGGAGTCCGCGCCAGTATCTACGAGAAGCGCCCACAGCCCACCGCCGATGACCTGAACAAAGCGTCCGGCATGCTCGACCTTCACGAGGGTCCGGCCTTCAAGCCATTCACGACTGTAATCTATGTGACGACTTCAAGAGCCTTCGCACGGAATGTGATGAATTGTGCAAGATCTACGATTCTCGGGGCGAGCTTGTCTACCAAGGTCGTGCCGGTCAAGGGGAAATTCATCGAGCAGAAATCTCGCGGCAAGCCCTGCTCAAGCTTCTCATGTCCGGTCTGCCGTCGGATCTCATCCAATTAAATCACAAGATATCGAGGGTGACCAGCCAGGACACCGGCTTGGGCAAGACAGAAGTGATTATGGATTTTGAATCCAAGGGCAAGCAGAAATTTGTCCTTGTCATTGGCGCCGACGGGGCGTGGTCCAGAGTCCGACTTCTGGTGACGGAAGTCGAGCCGAAATACAGCGACGTCCAAGCTCATCACGCTTGACCTCGAGGCTGTTTCCACCCGTCATCCCCGTTTTGAGGTTTTCTTGGGCCCAGGCAGCTGGGTTGCCTCTGCCCGCAACACATTCACAAGCCAGCGACTCCAGCGAGGCTCCAAGGATGCGGCACGGATATACCTCTTTGTGAACACGCACCAATAAGACTTTGCAGAGACGCGCGGCCTGAGAGACATGACGGCCGCCGAGGCGGCAGCGGTCTTACTTCATGATGAGGATCTCTTCGCGGGATGGGCACCCATCTTCAAGGACGTCATTACGGCTGCCTGCACGGCCAAGACGGCGAACAGTGCCGACGCCAGGCTCGACATCAAGGCGCTGTGCATGCTGCCCCAAGGTCATCGATGGGAAACGAAGCCGGGAGTCACCTTGGTAGGCGACGCAGCGCATCTCATGTTACCTTTTGCGTGCTTGGGTGTCAATCTGGCCATGTGGGACAGCTTGAACCTGTCTGCCGCCATCGGAAGCGCTGCCAGGACTGGCGGAACGAGCCCGGTCGACTTCCACTACGCCGTTGCTCCTGCGATTCAGAGGTACGAAGACACGATGCTCTCGATGGCGCGGGACAGCGCGGAAGAGACCATGAACAACAAGAAGATGATGTTTGATACGGACAATGGCTCTGAGATAATAGTGGATTCTTTCAAAAGGGACCTCTTGTAGCTGCTCGTCTAGCCACCAGACGACTTTGCGTGCGTGACAAAATGATTGTCATCAAAAGACGTACGGTACCGCGGAAATAGATCCCGAGGAGAATGGGCTCGGCGCACTAGGCGGGAGACAAGAACTAGATTGCATTCGAATCATTCGCAATGAGACTCGTGTCAGCATCTTGTGTCATTTGTCTTGTCCTGCCGCTACACGAGCTACTGCATCTTTGGTCACAGATGTCATCTGGTGAAAGAAATGCCGAGTTATTCTTCCTGTGTCCTGACGCTAGCCCGCCTTTGGCTCTTGAGATGACAATGAGACGCATCAGACATCCATGGGAAAAAATACTGCGGCCGAACAATGTCGACGATGACAACATGCAATGTCTGGATGTAAATGTCATGTTTCCATGGCAGCACTGCAGCGGGCCCGCAGGCGCGGCGAGGCAGATATGCACGATGCGATTGATTGATTGATTGATGCCTTGGCTGAAAATTGAAGCGATCCTGTCAAAGGCCGCTCAGCGGTCCCAAGAGGCCGCGTGCAACAAAAGGGGGCTCAGTCAGGCACCTGTTGCGGGTCCTCCGGAGTGCTGGAGACTCAGACTCTCAGTGCTTATGCCTGAAGCTCACACTGATCTGATCTGGTCAGACAGGCACGCCGGTGGGCTGGACAGCAACTGGCACAGCAAGGAGAGCGGTGGAAGGGATCGACTCGTGGCCATCCTGTCCAACTGCCGAGATAAGCAATCATGCCCGGGAGCTGGGAGATGTCAACATTACTAATGACATGAGTGGTTGTTGTCGTTTTGAATTAGCAGGACTTCATGCCAAGTGGGACCGCTGCCATGCTTCGTTCAGGGCTTGCTGCTTTGGGACGCGAATCAGTCCGCCGCCTGGCTACCCTGTTGCATGAGTAATTTGCTCCGCTCGAAATGCCTGCGGGGGCCGCGTCTGGTCTCGCTTGGTCTTGGAACGTTGTTCATGATTGAAGCGTCGACGACCGACTCGCACAATGGTCGACCTTGTTCTGCTCGTTTTGAAAAACGCCTCTCTGGGCCGTTCTTTCGCCAGCAAAAGTTTCCGCTTTTTTGCGAGCATGCGCCACCGCTGCGTGCAGTTGTCTCAAGAGGCTTTATCTGCCTGGCCGTGCAGACTTTGGCCCGGCAGCACGAGACCCAGCAGAAAAAGAAGCCAGTTCATCATGTCATCTTGGGTCGAAATTGATTCATGTCGGCCTGAAAGCATCAATATTGCTTGTGCCTATTTCTAGCAATTGATGGTTCGTCGGAGGGCCCATGGCCCCTTTCCACGTAAGCGTTTTGCCGCTGGCGGACTTGCATGAACTGCACAAAGACGCATGATAAACCAGAAGTTGGACCCACAGACATGGTCGTGGTTTCGAAGCCAACTTTGTGAATCAAGATGAAGTCATCGGAAATTTCTGTCAATGTTGGCTAAATCAGTTCTCTGGACAGAGTTTGAACTTGCAACCTCGCTGCATACCGGTTGCTGGTCGTCGACACCATCCCCCCCTTCTTCTTCTTCTTTGTCGGAAAAATTAATGGAGCCGGCATGCCAAGTCGCCATTCTCGTCATACCTGCCCGCCACGCTCTGTAAATAACACAGGCGGAAAGAGATGGACGAGTTCGGATCCCGGCGTCACATTTCTCACCCAGGCTCATCGGTCACGATCGAGACTCAGAGAAATCCTGGAGTTCGTGGACTGCGTGAATAGGTTTTCCATCTTGTGTCGTCTGCCTTGGTTCAGTCCAGGAGGCCCGCCGTCTGTCTGATCGTCACCAACATGACTTAAGCTTCCGGGACGGAGTGCGAGAAAGGACGACGACAGCCTTGGCGTCCAAGTTGGGCGCACAACGCCCAGGACTGCCCTTTGTGGCTTGGAAGCCTTCACCAACGCCAAGCATGGCTTGGATCTTGAGATCCAGGGGTCGCCCCGCTCGGAAATAAATTACGTGCGTCAAAAGGGTTCCGGTGCATGAGCATGCTCGCACGTGGCATGTCAGAGGCGCGAGGGGTCCACCCACCACCAACTTGACTCTTGCGCCTACCGCCAGACTGGGTCGTACTGCAGTCGGCATCAATTTGACGAGTTTCCGAAATGCGACGACGACCAAGACGACGACGTCGCCACGCGCTCTATTTATGGCTGAGTCAAGTAATTTATGCAGGCGAAACTTGACACGACGTGCGGTTCATCCCACTCGGAACCGCAAGCATGAAGAATGCCGCAGTCGGGAGAAAAGAGGGGTGTTTTTTATTTCTCTTCCGCTGGTATAAGTACAGAGGAGGCAGCACGATCTATACAGGCTATACTCGTGGAAATCCCAAGTCCGACGAACCACCCAACATTCATTGAACACAGTCACTCCTTTCAACATGCGTTTCACCTCATTGCTGCCCATCCTTGTGGCAACGGCCGTCCAGGCCAGATGCCCGCGCCGCGATCTAAAGGCTGCCCCTGAGAACTCGGAAGTGACAGAGGGAGCCTCTTCTGTGCCCGGCCAAGTCTCTCCAGGTGATCCGTCTGGAAATACCATGGGTAGTACCGGAGGCAACACTGGACCTCAATCAACAGACGTTCAATCACCGGGCGATCAGAGCGCTGGACAAGGTGCATCTAAAAATTTCACAAAGAAAAAGGACACCGATATCATTCTCAAACATCTACAACTCTATCCCGAGAACATCGATTACAACGAGAAAACGGGGCGCGCATACATTAGGTAAGGAGCTTCTTCCTCACCTTCTACCCCTTCATTCTTGCACCTTCAAAAATACCTAACTCGTAATGTCCAGTGAACTCTATAAGTCGTCCGTCTTTGTTTGGGACCCAAAAACCCTCAAAAATGAAACCATCAAGTTCGGCAAGAACAACGAACTTACGGGCAACCGAGAGCTGCATGCCAGCGGAACTCAGACTGATACCGAGGGCAAGTATCTGTATGCGAACGTCAACGATGGGAAAACTTTTGAGACCATGGGCGGGAATATCACGGGGCGCAATTACCTCATCAAATACGACCTACAGGCCAAAAAGGAGTCCTGGGTCGTGGACTTGACGCCCGAAGACAATTCAACGTGCGGTGGCTTTCAAGACATTGCACTTAGCGGCGACAGAGCGTGTGTCGTCGGCACCTACCCAGGCTGCATCAAGTGCGTCACCGACGGTGAAGACAGGAAACCAGTAGTCACCGAATTCTGGAAGTCGGACGAGACAGATACAAAAAAGACGGGCATGACCGCGTTGGTTTCTTTCAAGACTTCGGAAGGCGGCGTCGGATTTCTGGCGCCGGATGAGACCCTCGGTCATTTGCGACGGTTTGACGATACCAAGTCTACGAAAGGTTCTCCTCAAACGGTTCAATTTGAAGAGCAGAACGTGAAGGCCTTCAACGGATCGGATGGCATGATCCTGCTTCAGAATGCCACATACGAAGGAAGAGCTCTACTCCATTCTTCGGGCATCGATGGAGTTTCGATGGTGTGCTCGGCCGACGCCGCGTGGAAAAAGGCTTCGCGGCCGTGCAAGGTGCCTGGCTCATGCCTAGAACAGGGGGGTTCTCCTACCACAGCTGTTGAGATAGGTGCCAAGATTTACTCTCTTTGTGAGATGTTTGGTGACGCAACAGGAGAGATTCCAAAGACGCCGAAGGGCAACAGAGATGAATTTTTGCTTGAAGATATCACGGATGGGGTTGAAAAGTGTTGGGCACAGTGCAAGGAAGCCAAGAAGAACCCGGACACTTCTCACGAGTCGCAGACGAATCCCTCTCTCGAGTCGCCGACGAAGGCTTCTTCCGAGTCAAAGCAGAATTCCGAGAACGATGTTCCCTCCAAGCCAGAGTCGAGCATTCCTGAGCCGGTTCTCTAAGCAGGTTCTTTTTTGTTCTCAAGTATTCTGACGGGTCAATGTCGCCTCTGACTGCGTCTTTCCTCTGTTTTTTTCTTTCCTTTCTTTTAGAGCGTTGCTGTTCAGAAGAGCCAGGAGAATGCATGGCTCCATGATGCCTGTTTGATGAATTTCTTTCTGGAATGAATAAAATACCAGTAGACTGGACACAAATCGAAACCATGGACCTGTAGAACGTCTGGACGTCGTGATTGATGTGAAACGTGCGGTCTGGGTCTGGTCGCATTTCTCCAGGCGGCATCCTGTGCTGGCCAGGGCGCCGCACTAGCTACAGTACAGTAGACCTACACCACATTACAGTGGACGAGAAGCTGGACTTTTTGACCCAGAGTGCGACTCCAATGCCACGACTTGCCCAACACTTGAACTCCTCCTGCCCGCCTCGAGACGAAACCGGCATCGTCTCATCGCCAAGGTCCCGGGCGCCAACGGGGCAATCCGATCGAGTCATGCCGAAGCGCACCCACGGCTCCGCGCAGGAAGACAGCTCGCAGAAGCGACAAAGAGTTTACGCTGCCTGCGCCGAGTGCAGGCGGCGCAAGCGCAAGTGCGACGGCAAGCAGCCCTGCTCCTCGTGCCACGGCTACGGCTACCGCTGCACCTTTGATGCCGGCAGAGACAACCCACCGGCGTCGTCGGCGGACGACGAGGGCGACGTGGACGCCTCGCCTAGCTCTTTTCGCCTGACCGACGCCGTGCCGGAAGCATCGTCGGAGCTCGCAACGGGAGCGTCGGCGACGGAGATTCTCGTCAGCAGACAAAAGGGACGCTACGTCAGCGCTCACAGCGCCGTCGCCCTCCCGCACCTCGTCGGCGTCGGTCTGGGCTCCGAGGCGCCTCCGCGGCTGCACTCGTTTGCCTGGAATCTCGGTTTCCGGCCGGAGCGCCGCTGGGCCATGCCTCCCGCCCTCTCAGGCCTCGTGTCGCTCGAGCACGTCCAGGATCTGTCATCTGCCTACTTGGACACCGTTCACCTCATGTTCCCCTTTCTCTGCCAGGCAACCTACTCGGCCAGGCTCTCGCGGCACTGGAGCCATCTGGAGTCGCAGCCCAATTTCGCAGCCGTCGTTGCCGGCGTGGCAGCCCTCGGATCCTTCTTCAGCGCCGGTCACCCCATGGAATCGGCCCTGGTCGACTACGCCTTCTCCATCATGGACCAGACCCTGTCCACCCCCCTTTCCCTGGTCGACCTCGACTCCGTGGGCGGCTGGCTCCTGCGCACCATCTACCTGCGCCTGACGACGCGGCCGGCAATCGCCTGCCTGGCCAGCCAGACGGCCGTGCACATGGCCGAGATTCTGAGCATTCACCGTGACATGTACCGAGAGCAGCAGACCGCTCGCCAAGCCTCGGGTCACATGCTCTTCAGCGAGGAGGAGCTCGAGACGAGACGGAGACATTTCTGGGTCGCCAGGTCCCTGAACTGTCTGATCAGCGTCGATTACGGCCTGGGTCCCGTGCAGCTATCCCTCGTCACCTGTTCCCGTCCCCGGCCGAGCCTCGGCGGCACCACTCACATGCAGTCTCTCGTTTCCTTGGCCGACATTGTGGCCTCGATGGAGGCAGACGCGGGAGAGGGACTCAACTCCCAGGCCATGGCCGATCGCTTCCTCGAGCTGCAGCGCATACCCGGCAGCAGCTCCCCGACCGTGTGCATGTTCAAGGCCGAGGTGTGTGTCAGCATGCTGAGGCGGTACGTGGCCGCGTCTCTCCGGCCGACGCCTGCCACCTGCCACACCTGCGTCGCCATCCTGAAGGCGGCACTGGACGGCGTCGACGGGCTCCTGAGCGACGGTCAGCTGTGGTGGAACCTGCTGAGCGTTCCTTTCCAAACCATCTGCGTCGTCCTGCACTTTGACACGGACATCTTCCTGGCCCTCTTGCCCGAGGCCATGCAGGCCGTGCAGCTCGTGGCCGGGCGACTCAAGACGCACCTCGCCGACGAAGCTCTCCACACCTCGCGCCAGCTCATTGCCCAGTCCAAGCAGAATACACAGGCCAAGATGCAGCTCAAGCTCTCGGCGCTGGACAACTCTGCCAACGGCACCAACACCGACATGAACTGGCCGACCCTTGATCAAGTTTTGGATTTCGAGAGCTGGCCTCTAGGCTTGGATTTTGCCCTGCACGATCCGTCAAGCGCCGACGGCGTCTGAAGTGCGGGACCCTTTTGCGTGGCCTTGCGACTCCAGTCGATCTGGTCGAGAGCCAAACGGCTGCGAGGGATGGCAGAATTTCCGAACGAACCAAGGGACTAGCGAGTAGATCTCTGGTGCTGCGTCGCTTCTCATTAAAAAAACCCTCGTCGTCGGGGGAGGGAGCTACGAGCAGGCGCTGCGATGGGAGCTTGACCGGCGTACGCAGAATATGTCCGGCACGTGCCTTCTTTCAACTCAACGGGCCGATCTGATCAAAATTGGAAATGGAGTGACAATGTATTGGCGCGCCAAGCGTATCTGTGCAACTCGACCAACGTACTGATGATACTCAAAGAAGATGCCAGGACAAGACAGAAAGCACCGCAATGCGAAATGATCAACTCCACTGACTTTTGTCATGGGCGACTACTTGGCCGAGTGTCTCATCCATCAGGGTACTTTTATTTTTTTTAAGTGTCCACTTTGATCATCGTCACCAGAAACCGAAGGAAGTTTCTTTTTATTTATTTATTTTTTGTTTCTGTCTTTGTTGCATAGCCTCATACTCCCCGACCGCAGCATTGATCCTTCCGGGCTTGTCACGTTGGCTACAGAACCCATCCCTGCTCCCCCTCAACCCCGAAGGTCATGCACTCTTTGACCTCGATGTATCACGATGTGGCTTATCAGACGTGCGTCAAGACTCGACTCCCAGAACCATCAGCCCCCCCAGCTGCTACATGATCCTCTCCCGGGAGCATGAGGGCGAGCGGAGTTGCGGGTGACGTCCGGGCCGGGCTGGGGAAAGTCCACGTCTGTGCCCTCGTAGGTACAGATGCCGTTTCCAATGTTTGCGACGAACATGGCAGGCCGACTGGTGAGCGGATCGCTGTCCAGGGTCTGCGCTCCTCCGTCGGGTCGCGTAATGGTGACGGCTGCGCAGTTCATGTACATTTCTCGATTGCCCTCCTTGTTGAACCACGACCAGCCGAAAAGCACGTCGCCGGGGGGCATGTCGCCGGGCACTCTGAAGGCATAGGTCGAGTCGCCCCTGAGAGGACAGTTGCCAATGTACGAGTGCACGACGATCCAGGACCTGCCGCGGTCGTAGGAGAAGGAGGCCTGGCAGCTGCCGCCGCTGTGAGGACTGTCGCCGGTGATGGTCATGCTTGCCTGGCTGCCGGCAGCCCATGCGGCCACGGGCCTGCCCTGAGACGTGCCGAAGAGCCCCGCGTAGCCCTTGCAGGGATAGTCGCTGCCGTTTGCGTTGAGCGGCGCCGGCATGTCGTAGTCGACGTCGTCGCCCGTGAAGGGGTTGTAGCTGGATCTCAGGGGCGGCGGATACTTCATCTCCATGTGTGCCAGGACACGCGGGGCCGAAGCCAGAGCCAGGCACGCTCCGAGCAAGCAGGCAAATCTCATGGTTGGGAAAAAAGGAAAACAATGAAGTGCAAAAAAGTGTACACTTTTACTGATACGCGAGACCAGAACGTCTTGACGGAAAGATACGCAAGCGCCGCATGACTGAGGCTGTTGTCTCGACGAGCAGAGATGCCCATGTCCTTTTAAATACCGTCAGGAGGTTTTCTTCAGCTGCCGCTTCGTCCTTGGGGGAGTCAGGAGAGTTGGCGATGCCGAGATGGTAGTATCTGTTTCGGGTCCATGTCACTGTCCTCTGTGGTCAAAGCCATCTGTTGTGGACATGGTGTCCGGGTCCATTGAAGCAAATGGACAAAAGAAAACTGGAAAATAGAAATGATACCTTCCTGATGCATGCGCAACTCCGGCAAGGACCCGGAATTGGCATTCAAAAAGTGTCACAAGGATTCGTCATTACTCTTCTTCTTCTTCTTCTTGCAGCTGCCGAGTGGCGTTGAGGTCAAGCCGTCTCTGAATGCATAGCGCGCAGCGACAGGATGCCACTGCCTGAGTGTTTCTCGGGCGGCAAACTCGGAAATTCCATACAAGTTTTCAGAACAACTCGACTTGCATTTAATTGAACATTAGTCTCGCAGGTCAGCAACATGGTCTTGTGCATAGTCTCCAAATCAGCGCTCCAATTTTCGTCATCTTCTTGACTCATCATCTCCTTACCGCTGCCGCGACATGGCACTGCGACGAACTCGCCAAGCTGGGTCGCGTCACATTCCTGCAATGTCGACGGCGACAAGGCGTCAAAGCGTGCAGGAGCTTGTTTCCGCCACAAAGTCACCTTCGGCGGGATGGTAGATCCGATGATATCCGGGACTGGCTGCGGACACGTAGTGATTTTCTGGCTTCGACGTACGCGTGGTTTTGGGTGCAATTTGTCGAAGCAATGGGCATGGTCTGCATCTTCCGCAGATCAGCATCTTGGTGCGCATCGGATCCAGATTCCGAGTGGCCAGTATTTGAAAAGCAAGTACTGTAGTTTCCGCTTCGGGCCAAGACGAGAGCGGCTCAAACGGGCCACGGCATCCAAAACACAGGGCGATTGGCATCGCGGACGCACACTGCCGCTTCCGTGGTCATCGGCATGGATATGGCTTGCAGGAGAAGGGGAGGAGCCGGGGCCACTTGATCAGACGACCACTGAGTGACATTTTCGTCAATTCTGTCGTATCGATGAATAAGGTCCACTCGTCCAAACGACATCGTTGCCGTCGCGTGGGGTTTCTGAAGAAGAAAAAAAAAAGAGAGGATTAATTGAGGTGTAGTGTAATATTCGTTGACGAAGGGGGTCGCATTCTGCACAGAAAGCCAGCAAGCTGTTTTCCCTGACTTTGAATGCAACTCGTCCTTTGCCTTTTTCATCTTGCTTCCACTTTTGTCAACTACGACCGCTCCGACTCCCGAGGGACAGAAGAGCGCGGTGACCACATCGGATCAAGCTCTCTCGGAGGAAGTGGTGGGCTACCTGGCTTCACTGATTCTAGTTTGGACATATGACATGGCGACTGAAGTGCGCATCGAAACCCACCAGGTCGGCGGTCGACAAAATCTTCAACGCCTACATCTCTCTCTCTCTTGGTCTTCTCAATCACTGCCTGCGCGGTACACTCGGTCAACCCGACGCATGGCTCCTCTGGCAAAAAGAGGACCGCGACAGTGCGCAGTATTGCGCTACAGGCCAGTAGTGTCGTCGTGTCATTCGTCCTCGATGCCCGTCGTGCACACGACTTTCCGGAAGCCATCATGACATTTGACGACAGGCCAAAGCAAAACCCGACAACATGGAACAGCCAGCAGCCCATTCAAGCGGATACTCGAAACAGCCGCGAGGCCGAGGGGTCTGAGCAGAGGCGACACCCTCCTAGTCTCAAGCGATGGTGTCGACATAACTTGACGTACGAACGATTCTCAAGGCCCGAAAAATGACGCAATGACGCTTTGGTGCGAATTCGCGTCGTCCTCGGCAGTCTTTGTACGGCCGGGCCGAAGCTGAATTTAGTCAGCCTAGGGACCACCGGACAATTCTTGGGCCAGATGAAGACGGCATCGGACAATTGATTATTAAACAGCATCACACAACACACACACAAACACACACACACACACACACACACACACGCACGCACGCACGCACACACACACAGACACATACAGACACACGCACTAGCAGCAATGGTCGCGGCGCACCATCCCACGTCCAATGATGGATCGGGCTTTGGACCGGCCTTTTTGGCTCGTTGGTGGGAATCCCGGGGTGGCGGCATTATCCAATCATGGCTACGACTCGGCAGTCCCGAGGATACTGTCCTTCCCCGCCCATGCTTCTGATTGGCCGAAACTGGGTTTTTGGCAGCCCCGGTGCACCGGAGCCCCCATTATGCCCGGACGGCCCAACGGGCTTGTGTCCGGGGGGCGGGTTTCGACATCAGGGATGCCGGCACGGCGTTTATAGCTGAATGCCCGAGGCCTGTTGTTAGTGGAATGCTCTCATATTGCTCATGCCCATGCAGCAATAAGTGCCCCTTCTTAAGACTCCTGACGCCGTCCCCGGCATTGATGAAAACGATAGGGGTGACGATAGGGGTGCTTGATGCCGAGAGTCCCTTGACGTAATCTACTTACTTATACGGGTGCCCTTCGCTTGTTTGGCTTTTCTCCCCCCAAACACACAACTACCACTCTAGTGAGAGCGAAAAACGCCCCCGAGGTCACACGGCGGTTCTTTGGTTCGAAATCATGACGACGACAGACAAGGTCCGAGAGGGCGAACTGGAGCCCGCCCTGCCCACAAGAATACCGTACTGGAGGCTGGTGGCCGACCAGGCTGGCATCACGCAGGCCGTCCGTGATCATGCGTATCCGGGATCGGGAACGGCAGACGACCCCTTCTTGATCCATTGGATCCCAAACGACCCCCGGAACCCCATGGGCTTCAGCACCTTTGACAAATGGTTCATCACCATCGCGGCGGCCTTTGCCACGCTGGCGGTGACGCTGGTGTCGTCGGCGTACACGGGGGGTGTGCGGCAGATCATGGGCGAGTTCGGGTGCAGCCAGGAGGTGGCGACGCTGGGCGTCTCGCTGTTCGTGCTGGGCTTCGCCGTGGGGCCGCTGCTGTGGGCGCCGCTGAGCGAGCTGTTTGGGAGGCAGGTCCTGTTCGCAACGACGTACGCCGGCCTGACGGCCTTCAACGCCGGCTGCGCGGGGGCGCAGAACATATGGACCCTCGTCATCCTCCGGTTCTTCGCCGGCGCCTTTGGCTCGTCGCCGCTGACCAACGCGGGCGGCACCATTGCCGACATGTTTGAGGCGGACCAGCGAGGACTGGCGACAGCCATCTTCGCGGCGGCGCCCTTCCTCGGCCCAGTCCTGGGACCGGTCGCCGGCGGCTTCCTGGGCATGAACGCCGGCTGGCGCTGGGTCATGGGTCTGCTGGCGGCCACGTCGGGCCTGCTGTGGATTCTCGGCACCCTGCTGGTCCCCGAGACGTACGCGCCCGTCCTGCTGCGGCGGAGGGCGGCGAAGCTGTCGCAGCTGACGGGCCGGAACTACGTCAGCAAGCTCGACCACGACCGGGGCCGGGTGACGCCGGCGCAGTCGTTCAAGACGGCCCTGTCGCGGCCGTGGATCCTGCTCTTCAAGGAGCCCATCGTCTTCCTCCTCTCTGTCTACATGGCCATCATCTACGGCACCCTGTACATGCTGTTTGGCGCCTTCCCCATCGTCTACCAGCTGCACCGCGGGTGGAACCAGGGCGTCGGCGGCCTCCCCTTCCTGGGCATCATGGTCGGCATGCTCTCCGCCGTCGCCTACACCATCCCCGAAAACAGGCGCTACGTCGTCGCCGCCAAGACGAGGCACGGCGGCGTCGCGCCACCCGAGGCCCGTCTCCCCCCGACCCTGGTCGGATCCGTCGCCCTCCCCATCGGCCTGTTCTGGTTCGCCTGGACAAATAGCCCGTCGGTCCACTGGATCGTCAGCGTCCTGGCCGGCGTGCCCTTTGGCTTCGGCATGGTTCTCGTCTTCCTCAGCGTCCTCAACTACCTCATCGACTCGTACACCATCTTTGCCGCCTCGGTCCTAGCCGCCAACGCCGTCCTTCGTTCTCTCCTTGGCGCCATCTTCCCCCTCTTCACCACCTACATGTACGACGACCTTGGCATTCACTGGGCCTCGTCCGTCCCGGCCTTTCTTGCCCTCGCCTGCGTCCCCTTTCCGTTTCTGTTTTACAAGTACGGCGCTGCCATTCGCGCCCGCTGCAAGTTTGCCGCCGAGTCGGCCCTCTTCATGGAGAGACTGCGACAGCAGCAGCAGCAGCAGCAGCAGCAGCAGCAGCAACCATCACCGCAGCGGACGCATGTCGATGACAAGGACGAGCTCGACAGGCCCCCCGCCGACTCCTCCTCCTCCTCTGGTGACGACGACAATGCCTCGGATCAGAAACCCGTCTTTGCGCCCGTCAACTCGGCCCGTTCTGCGGCCCCGAGCCATGCCAGCGCCGCGGCCAAGTACGAGGGTAACCCCTACGATATTGATCGGGTCAACACACAGAACTCCTTTGCCGAGACCTAGCGCCTTGCCACAAAATTTTCACTGCACATACTTTCGAGGCGTTCTCATGCAAAAGATCAGAGGGGTGATGCACATGTTGCAAGATGCAATCATGATTCACATATAATTTCACTTTGCATAATTCGGAACCGGTTTCACATGACCTAATTTTCTGTCAAATAAGATTGATTTATTTGTTGACAAGGAGTTGTTGGGTTTTCATTACCTCGAAATCAGTCTTTTTCACATAAATAGCAGCGATGCCCTCGAGGTACATCCCAGCTGTCTCAGCCAAGGTCCTGGTCTTCCTCTGTGGATCTTGCGCACGAGCACGCACAAAATGAAACCATAGTGGGCGCACATATTGACGCCATGATAGAAGAAAATAAAGAGAGATGAATTATAGACTCTTCCAGAAGATGGGCGAGCTAGGTGCATGGAATGCGTAGCTTATCAATATTCTGAGATGGTTGGACTCCATGAACTTGATCACCAAGCCTCCTATCGTGCTACTGCTAGGTGCCACGACGGTGTGAAAATCTGACCAAATGCGTGGTCAGCTTCTCACAGCTAGCCGTTGTCGGGAGAATTTTTTGCCAATAGACTTGCGCGGTTCTGCCGGGCGGTGAAGCCCTGGTCGAAACACGGCACACTCGATTGTTTGTTTACTTTGGTTCGCCACGAATCTTTATCCCCTGGATCCTGCTTCCGCTCGAACCCTTTCACTCTGCAAATTAATGTACGCCAACTCCTAGCTCGCAAATTTAGCTGGTAATTGAGCATCAGTGGCAGTAGACATGCCGTCTCAACATCGACCATCAAGCCGCAAGATTCAGTCCCAAGAGAAGCGATCAAACCGCCAATCAAAAATCGACTCTCGGGTGGCCAAAGAATCCGCCCAAAAAAAGTCCGCTGGACGTGTAAGTCAAGCTGGGAAAGGAGCTGCTGCGTCTTCGACCGGGCGTAAGCGTTCCCGGGAAAATGGGGACGATGGTCAGGCATTGGCCACGACCCTTCTCGAGGCCCCGAAAAGAATCAAGACTAAATCGGGCCGTTCGAAACCCGCCGCCAAGCCTCTAGCGCCGACCCAATCGCGCTCCAATGTCATTAATCAGGTCCCAACCGAAAAGCTCACAACGCTTGTCTTTGGCACAGGTGAGGGCGGCGAGCTTGGCCTCGGGCCCAAGATAAGGGAGCTTCTACGTCCTGCACCGAATCCGCTTCTTGACGCCGGCGATCCTTCGGCCTTTCACGTCGTTCACCTTGCTTGCGGCGGTATGCATACGGTTGCCTTGACAGTGGACAACAAGGTTATCACGTGGGGGGTGAACGATGAGTACGCTCTTGGCCGAAATACGCAGTGGGAGGGCAAGCTGCGCAGCATCGACGCAAGCTCACGGGACAAGGACGACGACGACGACGACGATGACGAAGCAGACATGAATCCATTGGAATCAACCCCCATGGAGATTCCGTCGGATTCTTTCCCTCCAGGTACTCAATTCAGTCAGGTCGCTGCCGGTGACAGTTGCAGCTTCGCCCTCACCACCACTGGTCTTGTTTTCGGATGGGGCACGTTTCGCGTAAGTTCTCACTTGCCACGAGAAATAGTATCAATTTTGACAAGGTGCTCATTGCAGGACTCTCGGGGCGAGCAAGGATTCAGGAACGACGAGAATGGGAAGATTGTCAAAAAACAAGAAAGACCCTTTCACATCCAAAGCCTCCGAAACATCACCCGAATTTGCTGTGGCGACAATCACGCCCTGGCTCTTGATACCGGAGGCAACATCTGGGCCTGGGGGTGTAATGAGCAATATCAGTTTGGCCGCCGTCTTGTTGGGCGCGATTCAAACCCCCTGACACCGCACCAGGTCCGAGTATGTCGCAACAAGGCTAAATACATAGCATGTGGAGGCCATCATTGCTTTGCGATTGATCGTGATGATAATGTCTACGGCTGGGGTGCAAATAGCTTTGGTGAAGCCGGAGACGCGCGAAGTGCTGGGGGCGACTCAGCTTTTGTGCCACCAACCAAGATCGACGGTCTCTGCCAGCAACAGGTCTTGGTCTTGGACGGCGGCGCACATCACTCTGCCGCCGTCACCGCCAATGGCTACTGCCTAGTTTGGGGCCGGATGGATGATGGACAATTGGGCATGGACTTCACCCCTGAGCAATTGCAAGATCCGACGCTTATTCGCCACGATGAACGCAAACGGCCTCGTATTTGCTTGCGTCCTACCCCAATCACTGCCATTCAACAAGCCGCTCATGTCACTTGCAGCTCAGATCATACCATCTTGATTGACCAGGCCGGCAACGCTTACTCGTCAGGCTATGGTTACCAGGGTCAGCTCGGACACAATTCCAACGACGACGTCAAGGTGATGCAGCGCATCAAAAGCCAGAAGCTGAAGGACAGGCGAATTACTTGGGCTGGAGCTGGTGGCCAATTTTCCATGGTCGCCGGGCCTGCTTAGACAACCCGATGATTGCTCCAACTCTTGATCCCATACAGCTCGGCGCCTTTTGCGAACTACTCGGTTTTACTTGCAAAACATTCAGGAAGTAGATGTAGTATAGATCCGTGCCTTTCACCTTGACGGGGCTGGATTTTCGGTACCCAACGCTGGAAATGGCCAGTGCAACAGCGACAGCGACCGGACGTCTGGAAAAAATGATATAAAAAAAAAGAAGACCACGGCTCTCATGAAAGTTCTCTCTCGCCGCCAGGCTTTCACTGGTGCTGGCCTGACTTTATTTTCCGAGAATGAGGTCCTTTCCCGCTTGTTTTTTCCTAATATTCTTTTACTTATCCGCCTAGCTTTTTTTTTCTCAACTTGGCATGCGCGCCAAGAGCAATCGCTCTGGGCGGGGCAGTGATGGAATCAAGTCTCTTTTCGCTATCCATGTCCAGATGCTAGAGTCGGAGGAGCTTGTTGCTTTCGCATGTTGTCTTCGGAGCGGCAGGGATCATTTTCAGCTTTCAATCTTTCTCGCCGCCCTTCTGATGACATTTTGTAGGCCGCCGGGGACCGTCGAGTTGGGAACCGCATCCCCTTGTGCCCGGGGCTGTCCCAAATTTTGGCGGTTGGTAGCCAGTCATGATGGCTGAAACAGATGCTTTCGAACGTGCCGGGCTCAGCATTGCCCCGGATGCCGTTGGCTCCGCTGGACGACTGCGTTTGTGTCGCCATAAGCACTCGCTACGCCTGAGGATCTGCGTTGATCCCTCCTTGTTCATTGGTTACTCGGGGTCCTGCAGATGGCAAACAATACTGGTGCAACGTAACATTGACATGGGCCTTTGGACGGTATCATGTCTCGATGCGCGCCCTGTATCGGCTGAGTCTTTTCTCAAGGCGTTTCGCTGAATTCGTTGGAAGTCACAGGAGCTTATAAAAGCTCATCTCGTACGCTTCTCAGCATTGGTAATGTCAAGAGCTGATGTTCATTAAACTCCTCAGCCTCTCACCAATCCCCCCCTTCCCCCACTCCCCCGTCCTTGCATTCTCCGCCCTCTCCAACGGAGCTATGTCCAAGGCGCCCAGCTCGACCGAGCTTGCAGCAGAGTACAGGAGATTGAGTCGACGGCATGAAACGTATGCCGAGGCCTACGGCTCAGCAGTCCACGATTACAATAGGCAGCTTGCCAGATCGGAGGCTGCTGCTGGGGAGCTCCGAGAAAAGCAGCACATTTCAGCTGAGGAGGACCGCCTCTGTAAGCTTCCGTCGACTCGGAAGGCATTCCGTATGTGGCCCCCTCCCCGGGTGCGTTACCGTGGAGACACGGCTCTGAAGATGCATAGGCGATGGGTTGAGACGAGATATCCGTGAACTCATGTACCTTGCGAATCCACCAAACCATCTTCCGCTAGAGCGCGCCGAGAGGCTCTTGAGATCGTGTGAGAAAGACATGCGTGCTTGGGTGGAATACGTGCAGCACTGCAGAGCCTTGAGATACGTGTGAGTCTCATGGCAGCGATGTATTGCCAAGAGTTCTCAAGTCTTCTAACTTGCGAATTCGCAGGCTTCCTTCCGAGATTAGTCAAATGTGTGCTGCGTACAATTATCGTCTTTATTTCCCCGAGCCTGAAAGACATGACTAGATTTGCTCATGCTCTGAAGTATTTAAGTAAGATGAACCTAGTAGGATACTTTTTCCTTTTTGCAGACTCTTCATGTTTGATTTTTGAAGAGAAATCGATTCTTGGTCTTGCCTATTTTGTGAAGTAAGCGAGGAGCAGGAAACTATATGCCCCCGTCAGGGGAGAGACAGAAAGAAAGGCCACGAAGCACACAGACTACTCCTAGTCCTTCATTCAACCACGGCCACGGTAAGAGATTTGGAAGTAGATGAAGTTACAAAATGAGTAGTAACTGGAATATGCTGTGGGTCATGGTGTTGAAGTATGGACGGCGCATGCTCCTTCCTGTCAGAGTCGTGAACGACCATTGTTGGCGCGAAAAGCATCAGCCCTGCATGCGCAACAAACAAAGCACTTAGCCGTCACGACACACATTCTGCTCTGCTTGGCGACTTTCTGGTATCAAAAGGAGGCATCAGCCTTCTTGGAAGGCAAAGACAATACTTTTCTTTGATGGCGGTGCGACGATACAAAATCTTGGCAACCCGCATCTTACACCTTGGCGAGCGCGGTGCTTCTCGCCACCAACGGAAGCTTCTGCGGCTCACCAGCGCTCCGTTGCGACCTAGCTTGCCAACCTCCGAGCGAAGAAGAGACTCGAGCCAAGTTTGAAGAACAAAGTAGTCCCCAAGGCCACGAATACAAGCCCAGCTTGATTCGCCGTACAAAAAGCCACTTGATGGCGCGAAGAAGGAAGAAAGAAGAACTCCACCTCAGTGAGTCTCTCTCCTTGTCCCTAATTCTCTCCACCGGCCAAACTCTCGGACCACATAAAAGACGTTAAAATCAGTCATTTGAAAGACCCCCTTATCGGTCCAATCTCCTCAACTCATGCAGCAGCAAAAGCACACGTCAGACGCCATAGACCTGCTTTCCCCCCCCCCCTCTCCTTTTTTTTCAGACGAAACAAGTCATACTGTGAAAAAACTCCCCTCTTGTCACCGAAAAGAAGCGCCACACCCGAGATTCTCCCGCCGACTGGAGGCTGCCGAGCAGGGAAACCTCTCTGTTGATTGTGAACCACAAGTCACGCTCAAGTCAACTTGCACCACCATACCCAAAGGAAAAAATAACAACGGCGCCGGATGCCATGTGCCGACGCCGGGCCGGCTATTTTTCGAATCCGATGGGACCGGCAGCTCACAAGCCCCAGTCTCCCTGCTGGTTGCCATAGTATTGTCCATAGCGCGCTGCTGCGGACGTCTTATCAATGGCTCCGCCGTCCCTAGCTAGATTCTGCTTCAGCATGTCAATGGTCATGCGATTGGCGGCGGCAGCGACGTAGAAGCCCCAGGAGTCGGCGTGCTCCAAGTTGTTGTGCGCAACGGGCTGGCCCGATACGACTCCTTCCTCATTCGCTTGCCCTGGCGGCGCTTGCCCTGGCGGCGCTTGCCCTGGCTGAGCCAGAACGGGCTGAGCCAGAACGGGCTGCTCTTGTCTTCGCTGAATCTGTCTCGTCTGGGACTGATGCAGTCCTGCTTTTCGCTCTTGTTCCTCCACCCATTTCTTATCGCCATGGTACGTGGTTGTGCGATTAGTGCCGGGACTGACGGGGGCTGTCTCGCCGTTCAGATAGCTCTGGGGAGCAGGAGCAGGAACGCGATCGGAATCGGCATGATCACCGGAAGAGGCATTGCCAGTAGTAGGAGTAGTTTCGCCAGAGCTTTGAGAGTCTGGCTGGTTTGTCTGCTGCTCGTCCGGCTGGTTCGTCTGATGCTCGTCCGGTTGGTTCGTCTGCTGCTCGCCTGACTGGCCCTGGCTCCGTTGTTGCAGCATCTTGATCGCCTTGAGTCCATAGGCCTTGTCTCCGCCAACAATGGCGTCTGAAGTGTTGAAGAGAGCGTGGGTATACTCGTGAATGAGGGTCACGGCTGGAAAGCGCCAGTAACTGTGAAAGGCCTCGGTGATGAACATTCCCGGACAAAGCTGTATGCTAACAGACGCTGTCGTCAAGGCTGCACTTGGGAGACCATTTACATCGCAACTTTCCTGCGGGGAACACTTGAGGGGAAAGGGCTTGACCTCCGGCGACGCCGAGAACTCTTGCTTGATTCGCTCCAAGCCGTTCCTGACGACGGACTTTGTGTCGTTGCCCATGGCCTTGAACCGTTCGGGGACGGTGGAATCGTTGCCGAAGAACCATTCAAAGATTTCCTTGGTCTCCGTGGCCTCGATGGCGTAGTCGAGGTACGTTCGGCTGTTTGCAAAGAGGTCCTGAACCTTTTTGGGGTCGCATCCAGGTATGGATGCGTGAGGGCTGCCTTGGCTGCCAGCGCCTTTTGTTTTGGCCACGTCGAGTGGATTGTCCTTGCCAGCGGCGGGCTTCTCGCCAGCGTCGGGTTGCACGCCAGTAATGGGCTGCTCGCCTGAATTATCATTACTGACTACGGCAGGGACCTGTCCCTGGCCCTCCGCGACAGGAGGATTTGGGTGGGCTACGGCGACGGCGGCCCAAGCCAGGAAAGCAGCAGAGAGAACCTGTCTCATCTTGTCAATTGAGTCGTGTAGCGGTAAAACAGATCTGGCCCAACCCAAAGGTGAGGAAAGGGAAAGACGAGACGGTCGGCAAGAAACGATAGTACAGCAAAGAAAGATGCCAGACGCGGCAAAGACACGTCTTTTTAAAAAAAACAAGTAAAAGAGTAATGCTACAAGACAAGAATGGAAATCCATAATGTGAATCCATGATGATTTCATCTCAACGCATAAAAACTGATTCGCGTGTCCGATCCTTGATCATCAAGGGTCTCTGCCCTGCCTCGGCTCACGGCATGATGCTCCAAATTCAGACGCCTTGTTAGGGCAAAAATCCTGCAAAAGCCAAAAAAAAAAAAAAAGAAAAGGCACAATAAGAACCCAGGATTCATCTCATCGCATAAGAATTGACTCGCGCCCGTACCATCATCACCAGGAGGGGGGGCTCCGCCCACCTTGACTCACGACTTGATCCTCCGAGTTCAGGCGCACTATGAGGGACACGAGTTGGCTAGATTGCTTCAGCTCAAGTCTCGCTCAAGTCACCCAACAGTCTGTTGCTTCTTTCTGTTTCCCTTCCTTTCTTTCTAAAAATCATCTCTATAAATCAATCACTTTCGTTCAACGCTGATCCCGTCCCGGCCAGCGAAGCATCGTGGACCCGACACCGAGTCATAAAATGCCACCATCTGCCGCGGGCGCGCCGTCTAGAATCGCCACGTCCTTTTATGCAAACGATCCAAACATGGTAATGCATCTGGAATAACCCCCCCGCCCCCTCCTTTTTCATAAGTCAAGTCATCGCCACCATTGCCTTCCAGGAATGAGCCAACAAACTCGTCCGCCTGGATCTGTGGCGACTCATTTCTTCCGCGGGCCATGCGATGCATGATCGGGCACTGTACGCGAAACCCGAACCGGGGGCCCTCAATCCGAATCAGCTAACGGCTCGGCTCCTTCTCCGATCATCTAGCTCCGGTGCCGTACCGCTCGCTTATCGGCTTCATTGGGTCGAGAGGGGAGCGAAGCCCTTCAGATGAGACCTGCTCTCCACAACACCTTGGACCGCCAGCCTATCACGTTTTGCATTTTCTCCATGTGCTCCGATTGAAAGAGCGGAGACTGCATGTCATATCTGGTGAGACTCCTCCCCTTGTGTTGCATGTACCCTTTCTTCACCAGTGCAGTGGCACATTCTACGAGACAAACAGCTAACAAGTCCGGATCGTGCTCCCTGCCAGCCTTGACTCACGACGTGATTTTCCCCCCAAAAGTCAGGCGCCTCCTATAGGACATGAGCTCAGCCAGCGTTAGCACAAAGGCGCTAAGCAATCCGTGTTTTTCTTTTTTCCTCCCCTCTCTTTCAGGTTGGCCCTCATCCCTCATCATGTCCGAGTCAGCGCTGCGTCGGGGACCCGAGTCATAAAAAATGCCTCTACCTGCCGCAAGCGCGCTCTCTGGAATCACTGCTATTGAGTGCTTTTTTTTTCCCCACGAAAAAGATGGAGCGTGGCAATGTATCCGGAACCTCCCAACGAGTCAAGTCTTGTCCGACCACTTCCTCTTTCATTGCCCACTTGAGTGCAAAAGATGAGCCGAATCGGTCCGTCTGGGATCTTCCCCGGCTAAATTCTTCATCGGCCATGAGATGCATTATCGGGCATTTTACGCAAAACATCAGCCAGGCCGGGCCATTTACCCGAACCAGGCGACAACTTGGCTCCTCTCTGGTCATCTTTTTTTTTTTTTTTAATTTTGTGGGTTTGAGTGAGCCTCGGAACCGCGTTCCTCTAGATTTGGGCTTCATCAGACTAAGAGAATGAAGCACTTTAGATAAGACTGCCTCTTTATAGGCACCTTGCTTTCTTTTAGACGGCTTGCCTATAACAATTTATATTCTTAGTATTTGCTCTACTTGAAAGGCAGAGGCTCTATGTTATGTCTACTAAGGCTTCTCTCCTTATTTTATATGTACCCTTTCTTTACCAACGTATTGTACGTTCTAGGACATTAAAAAGAGCTAACAAGTCCAGTCCGCGTATTCCACGGCTATCTTCCAAGTTACAGTAAGACATGTATTCAAATTTAAGGGAATGGCGCCGCGCATGATCGATGTTGTGCCCAACTCGAATTCGTCTCTTGATGCTTGCCGCCAGACCCTCCTCCCCAATAATTCAGAAACACACCCAAAAACAACGAGGGTATTCATGATAATAATTAGTATGTATCACTAGGCTTAGCGGCTAATGTCCAACATCAGGTTCTCGGCTCATTCGCTATAATCAACTCTATTGATAGTAGCCGAGGCACAACATTACAAATGGTTTGGTTCTGCCAAGTGACGGATTTTGAAGCAGATTTCACAGGATGTTCCTCTGTTTCAGAGAAAGTGATTTGAGTTCAAAGAATAAAGTGCTTCAGATTCAAATAGTATCAAATTCAGAAGGTGAAACTTCCCTAGCCGTGTCGTGGACTCTGATAGTAGAGCACCGACCAATGATTTGATTCTTTTACGTCATGCCAATCCCAGCACCACTTAACCTCCAGTCGTTATTCGGCTCAGACAAGAACAATGCAACGTCAAAAGCGCTCATGAAACCACACATGATATCTGGCAGTCTTGTCTACGTCTTTGATAATCACCTCAAGCGTATACACCAAGGGACTCGAGACACTGTTTGTTCGAAGACCACGTCTTCGAACGTGTCATTTCAACTCGAGAAAATCAGAGCTGCATTCATCGCCATAGTTATGAAAATGTCATCAAGAGGTTTCGTCGACAGTTGAATGTCACTGAACCTTTCCAAAGCGGATTTGATTTTCGTAACGTTGGCAAAAACCAAGTATCCTGTAACAAACGGCCCTCTCCCCAACCTTTCCCATTCTTCTTCATGTTTTTTTCAATTTTTCACTTACGAATAGTCGGTTCTTGCTCCTGCGTCAGGGACAGCGCATCAGAGCATTTCATTTCCCAACCTCGTCGCTTTTCTTGTCCAACCTGCTTTGAAGCTGGCGCTGCGCTTCCTCACACATGGCTTGCACATCCGCGTCATCTATGACTTGTCGGTCGTGTTTGATTTTGGCCTCTGCCGCGGCCATGTCGTCCTCTGCGCCGGGCGCCATCCTCTGGTACAAGTTTCCGGCGCGTCTGCTGCTCTGCACCAGCCATGCTCCTCGCGCCCTCCTCGCGCCGTCGTACACTTCCAGCGCCGTCTGTATGTCGGAGAGCACGTCCACGCGTGCCAAGAGGCCAGCGAGGACCGCCGCGTCTTCGATGCCGAACCCCGCACCGGCACCGTAGTGCGGTGAGGATGCGTGGGCGGCGTCGCCAACCAGACAAACTCGATTGTCTGAGAGTCTCGGGGGTGGATTGTCCCCGAGGTCAAAGATTGCCCACTGGCCGAGTCTGACATTAGCTCTCCCCCTTTTCTTTCCTTTCCGTCGTACATAAAAGAAGCCATCCTGGCTGACTGGACGTGCCAAACTCACCTTGTCACAGTCTGAGCACGTCAGCTCCAGCACACGCCGTATGTCGGGGCTGAAATTGGCGAAATCACGGAGCGCATTTTGACGAGATGACGGCGCCATCAGCCTCGCGTCGTCAGGCCACGGCTCCGTTGTCGCATGGCAAGCGACAAGGTTCATGGCTTCGCCGTGATCGACGGGGAACGTGACAACGTGGCCCCCCTTGCCCACCTTTGATGCCAATCAGACCCAGACCCGCAAACGACACGACTCATGCCGTGGGTGTGTATGTGTCTGTGTGTGTTTGTGTTTGTGTATGTGTGTATGTGTGTATGTGTGTATGTGTGTATGTGTGTATGTGTGTATGTGTGTATGTGTGTGTTTGTATGCTTACGTGAATGGCTGCATTCTGCGCCTTCTCCTCGCCAAGAGCACCGATGGCATCTCGCATCGGCACCAGCGCCCGATAGATGTGCTTATGCGTGAAGGACGGACGGGCACACGGGTGGTCGGGGCCAAACATGAGCTGGCGCACGCGAGACTTGATGCCGTCGCACGCCAGAATAGCATCGGCCTCGTCCGACGAGCCGTCCGCGAACGTGATGCGGTATCGCCCGTTTTCGGCCATCATGTCGTACCGCTCGAGGCGCTTCCCAAGCACGGGGACATCGTCCGGGAGGAGCTTCATCATCTCGTCAAAGAAACGGGCTCGGTGCGTGGCATTCTGCCCCAGGCTGTTGACGACTGTGAAGGCGGGCTTGTCCGAGGCGTCCCTGGTGCTGCCGTCGTAAAAGTCGACCCAAACTTTTTTCTTCGACGGCCACGCGTTGCCTGTGCACACCCTCTCAAAGGTCTCGAAGATGGGTCTGTGACAAATCTTCATGGCCTGCACGGCGCTGGGCGTAAAGGTGATGCCTGCGCCAATCTCGCCAAGGTGACTGGATTGTTCGAACATCTTGACCCGGAGCCCGCGATGGTGCATGGCAATGGCCAGCGTGACCCCGGCAATGCCGCCGCCGACAATGGCATACTCGAGGGGGCGGTCGGACTGCATCTTGGATAAATTGAAGAGGCTGTCTTATCGTGGGATCCTCCGTCTGCTGCGAGCTGCCTGAAAGATGTACGTCAGGAGGACGAGGCTACGTCATATATGGGTGAGCCGAGCCGAGCCGCACCGCATCGGCTCAATCTGCATGTGGCTCTCTAGATACAGAACGGTATTCCCTGCAGAATGACGCCAGATGGGCGAAGCGGCGCCCATGTGGCGCTCCAAAAGCACACGCCTGCAAAGGGGAGCAGAGGCCGTCCACTTCTTCCTGCATGGGATACGTGCAGCAGATGTTTGGCGAGCTTGCAGCTTGTTATAATGTTGAGCATGGTCGGCACTTTTCGTCTGCTTCCAGGAAGCTCTCGCGCATTTCTGTGCCTACGAAGTGTTGCCTTCTTCCGGAATGCTCTACGAAGATAGGACTCAGACACGGGTCGCCAGCCCCAAGATTCATGTACACATGAAATCGAACATTGGTGAAGCACGTCCGTTACTCAAAATCGGAAATAGAACAAGGAGACTCATCAGGTCCAGTCTTGATTCTCGCACCACGATGATGAGACAATCTATTCCATCTACGGAGCTTCGTACAAGGGAGGATGCTGGGTGATCGAACCGTCAGCCTCGTGGACCGTCGGTGCATCTCGTCCCTCAAACTGTGACTTGGGAGGAGGAGGCGAGGCTTGGTGCTCGCTGTGCCCCTTGTTGCGCACATTCCTCTTCCAGAACAAGAAACCCAAACCCACGAGCAATGCCAGTCCGCCTATGGTGCTTCCCACTGCTATTCCAGCAACGGCTCCGGTCGAGAGCCCTCCAGACCCGGGGCCAGTTGGCTGCGGTGCAGGCGTCGTCGCAGCGCCCGATGGCTGCAACACCAGGTCGGATGCTGTTGATAAACTCGTCGTTACCGTCGGTTTGGGTGCGAATGAGGTTTCGTATGCGGATGTGATAGCAGAGGAACCAGTTGAGATTGCGGCCTCAGCTTTGGTGACGTTGACATAATGGCTTGTCGCGTTTACCGATGGTTGGTTAAACGAATGCAAGGTGAAGTAGAGGACGGCATACTCGCCGGATGGAATTGTTGAGTTGAGTCCGTCTAAATTGACTGTCCATTCGAAGCTTGTGGCGGGGTCGTTGACTGTGGGGGATTAATCGATCAGCTCGAGTTTAAGATTCCATGGGCTTTTTGGCGTCCTCTTCACAGAACAACGAAGACTGACCGTCGATCTTTTTATACAGTGACAAGTCCTGTTCTGGAAAAGGAGGATAGTCTTGCCAGATTAAAATATCCGTCCTAGCTATGTTGGTATTCCATGTTACAGTAACTTGATCTCCCAGGTTCCACCTTGGATTGGCTTGATAGGCGCCTACTCGGCCAGCAGCGGGGGGGTTAGTGAATTTCGAGCTGGCGATAGTATTGCAAGCAAACAGCAGAGTCGCCGCAAACGATGCCAGAACGACCATCTTGCTCCTCGAGTTTCCACCCTCTTCTTATCCCGGGAAATGGTGAGAAGGGGCTCATCACGAATGGACAACAGATGGCGGCCTACTTTCTATATTGCAATCAACCTCACGTCTCCACTCTCGTTCGCTCACCCTCAGCGCAAAGAGGCGCCAAGTCCTCGGCGGAATCGATAGCGATATGTGGAGAGTGTGATGTGACGAAGAGGAAAGCATATCAGTATGCAGCAGATCCTTTTCTGGTAGCCCGCACCCCAAGCCACGCTCCAGCCATGGCCGAAGATTATTTCTGCCACGGGATCTTGACCTAAAAAAGACATGTCGCCGAGACAAAGCTGGTTATTTTGGTCATTGCTAGTTTCAAGGCTGGAGGAGCGAAATCAACCCCGGTGAGTGACCGGGGGGGAGGATTACATCTGTCCACACAGGCAGCTCCAATTTCTAGCGCACGGGGAAAGGAAGCAATATATTGAGACACGGCTGCCTATGGTCTCGCAGATCTTTTTCTACAACGGACAATCAGATCGCTCAGAGTCCGCTGACCGGCGCCCCCTTGGCTCCCCTGCAACCTTGCGATGGAAAATTGAGTGCAGATACGGCATCGCGGCCGAATGTCCGGCTCGGACTTTCGCGAGGGCTCGTTCATGGACTCATTTCTCCGTGCGTCAAAGGAGATCAATCTCGTTTCTAAATGGTAAGTCGCCAAACCAGAGCAGACTTGCTCATTTTGCCGACTTCCATGAGGCTCTCCTCATCTGAGCGAAAAAAAAAAAAACCGGGTGGAGAGAGAGAAAGAAGGGAAGAAAGAAGAAAAAGAAAGGCAGATAGAAGTAAAGAGAAAGAACTTAACACGGGCGTTAAGCATGAAAGAAAATTCGACTGTCGTGTTGATCCGACACTGCGGCGAGATGTGCGCCAAGACCTGGTCAAGCTGCTCGGAAGCGCACAGAAAGCCAGCTCGTCCAAGTCCACGCCGTAATTCTTGGACCCCAGAGTCGTCCATCGCTGATCTGGCTACTCGTTAAGCCTTCCCAGCAACTCTCAGCCTCACCGCATCCCAGATCCAAGTATCCACCACCGCCTTCTCAAATCTCTTCGCCTTCCTCCCCGTCTGGACATGGAATCCTTCGACAGCCCTAAACATGTACCACTTCCTCGCTGCATTCTCCGCCCGCGCATCCCTCACATAGTTGACCAAGCCGGCCCTCTTGGTTGCGGGCCTCAAGTCCCCCATCACGACGTCGCTGTATCTCGGCTTGGCGATGAAGCTCATCGTCGTCAGCGTGAGCCGCGTCGACGCCGGCATGGCCTTGACGAAGCGCTCCAGCACAGGGCGTGAGGCACGCGCCGCGCTCGGAAGATGGACGTGGATGTGCGTCACAAACGGGGCCGTAATGTACGCCACGAAGACAAGGGGGGTGATGCCAGCAGCGGCAACTTGGCGTGGCAACTACCATTCAGCCCCAAATCCATCTTTCGTCCATGTTGTTCCTTGATTGATGCCCACTCATGCGTTTCTCTTGTGCGAACAGGCGAACGGGCGAAGGGGGAAAAAAAGAGAGAGCGTACCTGCCGCTGTTTCAAAAACTGGCTTGTCGGCCTTGACGTAGCTAGGAACGACAACCAAGACAAAAAAGGCTCCCAAGAGCAGACTCGTCAACTTGAGCATGACCAGAAACGTGATCCGTCCCGTTCCGGCGTGATAGATGATCAATCGCTCAGGAATATCTACCCAAACAATTAAACACAAAAAGGTTTAGGTGAGAACCACCACCACCATCATCACCACACTACGGTGAGCCGTCACAAGGACAATCGGGGTACTACTTTACTGTATTGTCTGGCCTTTTGAGAGGCGGCCTGGGCGCGTGCCACGTGGCCAGCCTGAGCGTCTGCGGCTGCGCGCGGCGGAAAGACACGCCCTGTCTTGCATCTGAGCTGCATCATTTGATGGACGTAAATGTGTTGTCGGGAGGCAAGGGAGTCGAGGGAGGCGCGTAGTTTTGCAGCCATGGCGTTGGATGGAGGATTGCTCGGTCCACGCACAAGTTTCGGGCCGAGTCTCGGCAACAACGAGGCCCTTGTGAAATACATATCGGTGCGTCGTACGGTGCAAGTCGAGATATTGGAAGATGGGTGTGCAGACAGATCGACCGTGGCAGCTCAGGTTTTTTTTTTTGGTGGACAGTACAAGGTAGTTGATGGCAAGCTACCCTGTAGAGTTTTCTAGATGGACAACCCCATGTAGCAGAGAAACGCAATACGCCGCGATGCGACACTGCTCAGAATTGCAACCAGAGTATTGTTTTTTTTAGGGTTATCATGTGGAAACAGTGAGAAAAAAAACCCTTTTCATTCCCGGGTCATTCTTGCCACCCTGCGTCTCGGATTTTCCCGTCTCTTCTCACACCCTCCTCTTTCTTCCCACCATTTGACCCCCTTCATCTTTGCCTTTTTTCCACTCTGCAGGCTGAGAATTTGTGTGACGGCGTTTTGTCACGAGATGCATTGTCCCCGGAATTTCCCAGCTATGCACATGTCGCCATCCCAAATCACCGAACGCTCTTTTTTTGAGATTACAGAATGCATGAAAGCTTCCAACAGGGTACAAGACAGGGAAAGCTTATTACTGTCGCTCTGAAAAAAAAGAAAAAAGAAAAAAAAGAAAAAACTAAGATCGTAACGCGCTCTACGCTCAAGGTAAACTTGGCGGTCGAGCTTGCTATGATTTATGCACTCGTGGTAGCCAGACCACAAGAAGCGCATGGCTTTGCGAGAGTCATCATCCAGGTGTGAGCCACCAGGCTTCTAATCCAGATCCAGGTCCAGGTCAACATCGGCTCATCCTCATCCGATTATCGGCCGGATCAGCGGCGTTTTCTGCCTCCGACGGTGCCGTTGTAGTCCCAGCTTCGCTTCAGGCCGCCTTCATACACGCTTGCCACCGACTCTTGCCACATCGCCGAGGTGATGAAGGATGGCGCTGATGTTGGTGCGCTATATGGCTGCTGAGGCAGATGCCCGGTAGCGGGAGACAGTGATCGCGCTGAAGCCGGGTCCGTCAGGCAAGACTGATCTGGAACCCCTGGAGACGGTGTGAGGTTCAGGGACGCTTGCGACGTCGGATCATCCAGAGGGCTGGAGTGGGATTGGGGAGGACCAAACGATGTGTTCCACTGTCTGCAAAGATTGTCATAAGCAGCCAGCCTTCAGAATTTCAGCAAGGGTCGAAGAGCGCAAGACTTACTCGAAAATCCGCGCGGGGTTCCATGTCGGAGTGTTACTGCCCAGAGCCAAGTTTTGATGGTGCAGCTCGGACCCTCGGCCGTTGTGTGGCATCATCACGAGCGGCTGCGCAGCTGGGGAGTCACCTCTGCTGTCCATTGGGCCCACGGAAATCGGAGGTGTGACGGGGAGCATGAGGTGACTAACATGTTGATTGGGAGGATCCAGGTGATGGTCCATTGAGCCGGCGTGGCTCAGGGTCCCCTGCAACGGCGAGTCCGACTGATTTGACGAGTGAGGACTGCCGTACGGAAACGAGGGTTTAAGCACAAACGGTCGCTGGATGTCCGCGGAAAAGGCCTCTCGGAAAGCGTCAACATCTTCCCGGATTTCTGGCATCGGCCAAGCTTCCATGGCTGTCTCCACCAGCCTCATGTGCCGCTGGAAAAAATCACGGGCGTCGGTGTTAAGGTCGGGGTCTGGCGATGTTATTGCCACCTGTCTCGATTATCAGCGACTCTGGGTTCTCTCGTGCCTTCTTTCGGGGAAATACTCTCTTTCGGCGCGGATACACCGTCCTAACATAGCAGCCACATACCAGATGAATGACGATACAAGACAGCCCAGCATACAGGGTGAAGCTGAGTCCACGCTGCATGCTCTGGAGGCCCGCCAAGCCGTATGTATTTAATACGGCTTCTTGCAGGCGGCAGAGTTTCCTGGCCGAATCATAGCAAATTAACATATGCCGCTTCCACTCTACTTCGTTTTTAGACACATCAAGACAAGACAAGACGGGTCGATGGTATAGAATTTTCGACAGGTAAAAGTACGAGTAAAAATGGCCCAAAAACGATGACGGCAGATATGGCGGCGAGCCATCCGAAGGATACGTCATGGCCATGTCCGCGGGCAGATCGGAGTAGAAGGCTGTGATGTCTTGCTCGATCTGTTGAAACTCTGGGTTGACTGCCCAGTCTTGTGTTCTTTTCAACTTCGCGTAAGTGGCGCTCATCTTTCTGATGTTGCGAACGAGCCGCGCCAGATAAATGAAGTTTCTCGACACTTCATACTCGGCATTATCCCCCCATTGGTTCCGACTAGGCAGGCTGAAATCAACCGACTCATCCCTGACGGTCAAGTCGGTCCGGCCTGTTCGAAAAAAAATTATTATTAGATCTTACCCAGTGACGAGGTTTCGCCTCCCCATCAGCGCAGCGGCCCAATAACTTGACTGACCTTGTGGACCTCCTATCATCGTCTCGCAAACAAATATGCTTTGCCACACCCTTGTTCGTGTGCGACATTCTGACCGAGAAAACGTGCAGGGAATGCCCCTTTGATGATCCTCAAAATGTTCGTCCAGACCGAGGTCCCTGCCAACTTGGGCGCACTGAACAACGCGCGTCCATGATCGATAGAAGTAGCCATCCTTAGGGAAGGCCTCACGGGCTTTCAGGAGTATCATGAGAGCTTGGAGGGTGCTTAGTCTTGGCCCCCGCATGAAAGCGTCGAAATGTACTTTTTCCCAGAGTGGTCAGTTTGACAGCTTGTATGCCGCGCGTGTTGGCTCGCATGCGGAAGGGATACGTACGGTGCGCCAGCGCGAGCCATTGTTGGCCCATTGCAGGCTCTTCCGCCAATCGGCCGCCGATGGCGAAAATGGCTTCCAGGATCAGCGGAGATATGGCCTCGCGATCGTTGTTCCACTGGTGGTAGAAGGTGACCTTGTCCAAGACGGGTACCCAAGGGTGAACATGGTCAAAGTACAGCTCAAAGAGGCGCAGTGCGGTGGATTCATCCGGCATCAATGATGGAGGGATGCGAATCTTGCCTCCCGGAACCCTGTCGAGCTTGGGCAGGAATAAGCTATAGTCATCGTCTTCTTCTTCGATGGCAGGCTGCTCCTGACGGCGTCCTAAGGCCTGGTTCCTCAAGTATGGCGCTGTGCGCCTTGGATCAGCTTGGTGGGGGGTGGAGACGAAGACACTTGGCCGAAAACTTACCAGTCCCTATCTCATTCACCTTCAGCCCACCCATCAGGTCTGCGAGATCCTGCTGCGGATTCGGGTCGGTGAACTGTGTGCTTGGAGACGACTCTTGCCTCACTCCTCCTTGTTGCACGGGCGTTGTGGGAACTACACTGTGACCAATATATGAATAACCCAAGTTTCCTGATGTAGGTAGCGTCGTGTAATTCATATCATGCTGGCCATGGTCTGCATCAAATGAGACGGGATGGAAGGCGCCAGGGTTATGGCTGTCGAAGGGGCCTTGGTAGATGCCTGACAACGCATGGGGTATATTTGAACCTGTCTGATCAGCCATCTGAAGCTGTTGGTACTGAGCAGATGGATCATTCAAGGTATCAAAAGCCGTGGTGGTGTCAGAACCCTCGTAACCGTTAGGCTTTATGCAAACGGACTTGAGCCGTTGGCACGAAGAGCATGGCCACTTATTGCTGGTCGCCGCGTCGCATTTGATTTTTCTCTTTCGACAGGCTTCGCATGCTCGCATCACTATGCGGAATTAGCGTCAGAAAGCGCATCCTGATTAGGGTTCTGAAGGGCGCGCAGCCGATCAAAAGGCCAGGAGAGCTCACCTTTTAGCCTCTTGTGGCGATTGTGCTCGTCGACGAAGACAAAATCTACAGACGAAATTGTTTGTCAGCATTTGACTATCGTCGGTCGCATGCGCGCTCCCGTTCCCCAGCTCGATAAGATCATGACAGTCACGACGCCCCGTGTCGCAGCGTCGTGACAGTGGTGAGCGGTGAAAACTCACTTCTCTGGCTTTCCCGCTGGGCTTGCTGCGGCGGCATAAAGTGGAAGGAACTCATCTGGGCCGTCTGCGCTCTGTGCGCATCCTGTGGTGCGCTTCGGTCGACCGTTGGACCGGCAGGCATTGTTCAGGGCGTAGTAGGGCTGAGAATAGAGGCGTCGACGGCACGTTCGACGGCAGCAGAACGACGACAGTTGGCGGAGGTCGAACCAACACCTTTTTCTTGTGCGTGCGTTTTAGAAAGGGAGCGGAAGCCCTGGGCGCGCGGCAGCGAGATGGCGATTCCACAGTCGGGCTAAATCATCAAGTTCTGTGAGAAAGCGGGAAGCGGCGAAGGATGGTCGCCGTTGACATAGAATTGACGCGATGCCGGCCGTTTCGAAGACTATATACGTACGATGAAATGAAACTTGACGAGACCCCGTCGCAGAAGTCCTGGTTGATCGGGGGGCCTGCGAGGTCTCAGTGCAGTGACTGCAGACTGACCGAAATGAGACGAAGAATGCCCCAGGCCCTTCTTCTCCTATTCCTGTTCCAGACAAGAGTCGAGTGTTTGTCACTGGAAGAGTCGTGAACAGGGGACAATTTGACAGGGAGGTGACTGACGGCAAATGCGGGGGGGAGGGGAGAAGCAATCGCAGTGACGATTAATGAACGGACAGACACAGGGGGAGAAAAATTAAACGGGTGTCGTGTGTCGAGTTGACCAGGGTCTTGATCTGCTACAAGGCGTAGTCAGTGCGGGATAGCTAGCCGGCCGAGCACGTGGTGGAGGATTAGTCTGCGTCTTTTTTTTTTTTCCCGCCTCTGCTCTTTGTCCCTCGTCTTTTCGAAGAGATGTTTCCCAAGCTAGGAGCGGGCCAGGCTGGTCCTTAAATGCGATTTTCCTGGTGGCCCTCTTGATTGTGCACGAACAAGTTCAGCATTAGCAGAAAGCTGTCCTGGCGAGAGATTGTGGATGTCAAAGTTGGGTTGATCGTTTAGCGATCTGTCTGTTGGTCGGCGTGATCTCCTGATGCTCCTGATGACGTTAGCCCTGGTGCAAGCCGAAGTGGGCAACAGTTCCACCACCTCAACCTAGCGCGATGTCTGCTAGCCCTGTCCAGGGTCCCGGGTTGTCTGCTTTTGGGTCATGCAGTAGGTAGGTAGACAGGTAGGTTAGTAGGATAGTAGGAACTAAGTGAGGTCCAGTAGATGTGTAGGTGGGTTAGGTAGGTGTGTTTGTTGACTGTCGTGGGAGATTGACAGCGGCTAATGACTTTGACCGCATACAGTTTCTGATAGGAGGCGAGGCGACGAACGGGGGTTTCCGAGACGAGGACAGGTGCAGGGAACATGGCTACCGTTCTGAAGCAGAGGCTGCTTGCTGCCGCTGGTACTGGTGTTGTTCGCGATATCCACGTATAGAGGAGCGCGTGTGCTCTGCTCTTCTCTTGGCAGCAAGCATCCATCTACGATCGACGTCTCCATCTCCCTTCCGTTGTTTGTTACTGTTACTTGGCCTCGGACTGGTCTTCCCCGACCGCTGCGCCCCAGATGCCGGGCGCGTAGGAGCGTGTGAGCCTTCGTAAGCGTGTCATGGCCGCCTCAGAAAAGGAATGTAACTTGGGGCGCTCGCTGTACTGCCCTGCTCTGCCCTGCCCGTCTTGCCTGTCTGCC
>JMQE01001162.1:0-34422 GCA_000731825.1 Hypocrella siamensis
CCCCCCCCTTTTCGTTCTTTCTTTCCTCTTCCCGTTTCGTTTTTAATTAATCTCAATCGCTCAGCGGATCCACGAACAGGCAGTCAAGGCCCACGAAACACCATACCCGCGCCAACTCTTCTCCGCAGCGGCAAGGCAGAAAGACGGACAGAGAGGTTGTCCGGTCGAGTGTCTGTGTGTGCGTGTGCGTGCGCGTGTGTGTGTGCTGGCGGCTGCGCTTGGCCCAGCCCGACAGGACCGATCGTCTTGTCCTACAAACCCCAGATAATTTCCCACGCCTGTACCGACCACTATCCCCGACCACTGCCCCGACCACTAATCCGACCACACTTTCCTGCCTGCCAACTTTTTCCTGTCCCACCGCCACTGTCATTAGCTGTCACGGCTTTTTTGCTCCTTTGGCGCGCCATCATTTGCTGGTGCTGGCCCCTGGATCCGGCCTCACATCCGTCCGAGCTTTTTTTCCTTACCCTCGCTTTGCATCGTCGCTCGTTCTCTGGTCTTTGTATGCACGCCCCGATTGGCTTTCGTGGCCTTCGTCGCCGTGCGCACTCCTGACAATCTGGCTCTTGGCCCGCCAACCCAAATCCGGTCTTTACACACCCCTCGGCCGCACGCCGCTGTGTTTAGCTCTCCTCTCCCTCCAGCGTCCCTCGCCCAGCGCCAGCTCGCGGGTCAATCGCTCAATCGCACGTCCATCGACGGGTTCACAACACACAGTCGCGCCACCGGCAGTGAATCCCCGGTCCTTTGTCTTCTCGCCGCGCTCGTCTCACGGCCTCACATCGTGGGACAGGGTGACTGGGGCTCTTGCAACAGGCCGCTCGTCCACTGCGACGCTACGATTTCGATATTGGGCCAACTCGCCAATCCCGTTGGGGGCCACACAACACAGCCATGGCACCAATCCAACCGCGTCTGAAGATCCTTTCAGGTACGTCGGCCTGCTTCACCACCCAGCTGAGCTTACTGTGCATGATTCCTCTTGACTCGTTCCCGTCCGTCGGCGCCTCCAAGTGCCGTCCTAGCGTCATCTGCTGCAGCATCCTCGGTCCTCCAGTCACCGCTGTCTATCTCTGGAGCCGTTTCCCTGCCCAGCCGCTTGTTTCTCGTTCCTGCACTCCCGTCCTGACTCTTTGCTCTCCGTCCACCTCTCGCCTCCTGGAGTGTGCTTGGAAACGCTACTGACACAGCGTTTTCCATTGCCTTCCTGCGTTATGGATGACAATGTGCTGATGAATATATGCGTAGTTGGCGGCAATCCCGTCTCTGCCTTCTTATCATGGAGGCTCCAGGCCACCAACGCGTGCGACGTAACCTTGGTGTGGAAATCGGGGTTTGAGCATGTTGCTCAGTATGGAATTTCATTCAAGTAAGCCTCAATCAAAGCAGCACCATTTACTCCCGCTCTCTAGGAGCACACAGACTGATCGCGCTACGTACGTCTAGATCTCCGACTTTTGGCAACGAAAGATTCAAACCTCGACATGGTAAGACAAGCCTGCGGAACCCCTTGGGGATCCCATGTAGCACCGTTCTCACATGGCTAATCAATTCGCCTCGTCAGTTGTTCGCAACCCCGAGGACGCCGCCCATGCTCGAGAAGGCGCCTTTGACTATGTTGTGCTGTGCGTCAAGGCACTTCCCGACGTGTACGATCTGGCGGCCGTTATCGACTCCGTTGTCACCCCTCAGCACACTTGCATTCTTGTCAATACGACTCATACGTTGGGTGTTGAGGCTGCTCTGGAGGAACGATTCCCTACAAATGTTGTCTTGTCCCTCGTTTCGGGTGCCGAGCTCACGCAGCTAGGTCAGAGCGAATTTGAGCACAAAGGCTCGGCCGAGATCTGGGTCGGCCCTGCAAATAAGAGCGAGAGCATCCCCCTTGCCATCCAAGAAGACATGGCACAGGCGCTCGCGGTGACACTGAGCACGGGGCAGGTTGATTGCAAAGTCTCGTTCAACATACGGCAACAACAGTACGAACGAGTGATTGGGTAAGCTCTCCGGTTCCCATCCGCCCCATGGATTTTTCGAACCTGCGCTGCTTTCTTTGCATGTTTCTGACATACTTCAAGACCAATCGCCTTCCACCCTGTTTCAGTGCTGTTCGAAACGCCGAATCACGCGGCCCTCTTCGAGAAGGTCGGCGTCAAGGATATGATTTCAGGCGTCATAGATGAGCTCCTACGTCTCGCCGATGCCAACGGCTGCAAGCTTGCTCTGGACTTCAAGGAGCGAACCATGGACGAGATGACGAAACCAAACATGCCCGAAAGCATAATGTGGCAAGACTATGTTGCAAGACGACCCATGGAAATCGAAACTTACCTGGGCTCGCCGATCAAGCTGGCTCGTGAATCCCAAGTGTCAGTCCCCCGGATAGAAACGTTGTACGCCATTCTTCACAATCTCAACATTCTGAACCGCTCGAGGCCAAAGCCGGGAGATGCTCCGCCACCCAACATGATGCCACCCAACTCTCCCATCTCTTCGCCTCAGCCGCGTGCTGTTTCCCAGGCTGGCCATCGCCCCATGATGGGCGGCATGCCGAACGGCAACGGCATGGCTCCACGGCAGCCTCGGCCGAGAAACTCGTCGAACTTCGGACCTCAAGGTATGAGGCGGCCTCCTCCCCACTTGATGAATGGTGGTGGTCATCCAAATGGTTATCCTCGTCCTCCGCCCTCGATCAACGGAGGATCAAGAGCTCCGTCGCGACGCGGTTCCATGGATGGAAATGACTTGGAGGAGTTCTCGCATCTCGTGCTCTATGACGATATCCCTGAAGGTTCGGAACCATCCTTCGGCGGTGACTCGGACATTGCGTTGCGTGAGAGGGAATTGCAACTCCGTCAGCGTGAGCTTGCTCTGCGCGAGCAAGAAATTAGGATGAGACGTCCAGGCCCTGGCCCGCGCCGAGGTCCTCATCCCATGCGAAATAGCCAACAGGTGTTTGACGAGGACGACGATGACGACGACTTCTTTGATCCTGCCGCATCTGTCGCTGGGACCCCTACGATTGATCCCGATAATTTCGATATGATGAGCGTCACGTCAAGAAAAAACCGCAAGGCCTCCGCCCCGTCTGCGTCTCAACTCCGTCGCCACCCAGAGAGCGATGGGCACCCAGTTCCTCGAGGAAGCCGCTTTCGGCCAGGCTTCAGCCGAAACCGTAGCAGTCAGGTTCATCATCCACCCTCGACGGCGGACACCATCCTCGACGATCCCATGCTGGCGTTTACGTCGAACAGATACGGCACGGTTGACAGGGGCGCGATGGGAGGCAACTCACGCGCAAACTCGTTGACAGCGTCAAGACTGGACGATCTCCAGTACGGACCGGGACCGGGACCTGGGCCCTCGCCAGGGATGAACGGCAGCTATCCACGCCGTGCAAGTCAGTCCCCTGGCAACCCATACGGCCCACCACTCCGGAGCGGTCGACCTTCGCCCCCCAACGGCTACACGCCTTCGATGAACGGGCGTCCATCGCCCCCGGATGGCGTCCGCCAGCCCGTTCCGCGTTACCCGCCAGGCCACGGCAACTCAATTGCGGCCCAGCAGGTAGAGCAGCACGTAGGGGTGAGCGCACTCCATCCACCCAAGCCTAGAAATGTTCGTAGTCTGACTGGTAGTGCGAGCGCCAGCGTGGGCAGTGGTGAAGTCGACTCGGAGCAGTCTGCGCACAGCAGTCAGAGCAGCTTCCAAAATCCGACGTCCATCGGAGTTCGTTGAACAACTCTGCCGGCAGTCGCTTCGACTGCAACGGCCGATGTTTTGGCAGGGGATCCGATAGTCGTTGAAGCATTTGCCAGTTTCTCTATCAACCACCTTTTTTTTTTTTTTCCTCTTCTTACCACGACACACAAAGCTTTGGGAAACACTCAATCATGCACATTCATTTCATTCGCAGTTCGTCGCAAACCATGCCTCTAGGCGAGTCCTCGTTGATCAAGAGGTCTTTGCACAAGGAAAAGAAAAGGCACGAAAAGCTCGGCTAGAATTCATCTCGACTATTTCTGGAACACTGGTGCCTCGAACAACATGTCCAGCGGACTTGCTTCAAGTCTGGTACATAAAGCGCTGGCGGCATGAACAAAGCGCGTGGCTGGTCTAATTTTCAGGTAATATTGCATTGGGGAAACGGTCTTCATATTCGTGCGTGCGTTTAGCATATAATCGATTCTCAACTTCTGGCGGACTTTCCCATTCAAGCTGCATGAGGCCTTTTGTTTTTCAACATGATGGTGTTTTTTTTTTCTTTCTTTCTTTTGCTTTTCGCCGCTATGCAAGCCGCCTGTTGGATGGGGAAGAGGAAGCTACACGGCAGAACCATGAAAATGCAGATTCTCAATGCGCTCGCATCTCTTCCTGGTAAGGGTGGGAAAAAGTCAGCTTTGTTGGCCAGCACGGGCTTGCCATCGAGTTACGCAAGGGCGATCACAGTCGAGCAAGCAAGGGTTTGGTTGTATTATACGGTGTCAGCCCCCAACCTCACATTCTCGCATCTCCTCTCCTTTGTGAGACGATGCCAGGTGAAACCTGGCGCGTTCGCAGATTCATCACACGGCTATGATGCCTTGGGTTCCTGTTGAAAGGGCTCGCGGCAGGATGTACGGTCTGTCTTCTTTCTCAGGCATGATTGAACTGCACACAACACACACATCACATAGAAGCTGGAAGCCAATTTTCATTTCCTTATTTTCTAACTTTCACTTTTCTTTCTTTTATTTGATGTTTGGTCTCAGTTGTCTGCAACGGCCTCGTCGCAAATATTTCTTTTGTGACGGGATCTCTGTCTGACCGCGAAAACACTGGGCACGGAATATTCTTTGGAGTCAACGTCAGCAGAGGGGTGAATAGGAGGAGGGAAGAAGACAAAAATTGGGCGTCCGAGGCCCAGAAAGTAATGGAGGGCCGAGAAGAGGACAATGAGTGAACAAGGGAGACGAAGGGATTTCCCCAGCGGGATCGAGACGCTTGAATAATCAGTAGTTGAAAATAGCGTGAACATAGAGTCGAAGCAAACAAGGCACATGCTAGCGTTTCGCAACTTTTGGCCAGCCATCATGTCGCTTGTCTGTCATGCCCACGATGGGAAATCTCTCAATACGAAACCAGCCCAGTAACTTGTCGTCTGTACTGGGCCCCACGGGGCCCGACGTCCGCGCGCCCCCCACAACAAAGAGACTGGCGCCGATCAACAGCCACAAACACAGACGGACCTACGACGACGCATTGCAATTTGACGGCGACGCGTCCATCATTTGCATTTGACACCAGAGATTCATCCTAATTGCCACTCACCACGACAGCGATCGCGTCGATTTGGCCAATTGCTGTCCCTGGCGACGACGCCGACGTCCAAAGTCAGCCGGTCGAGAATGGCCCCTCCAACCGGCAGCAGCAGCAGCGGCAACGCCGTCAAAAGCCGCCAACTGGTAAGCAAGGAACCAACAGCAACAATCATTCTCTAGAAGTCAATGGGCATTGCGTTTCGAATGGGCAGCGTTCAAGGGGAGAGATGCAAAATTCCATTGTCCTAACGCGGAGAGGCGAGAGTTCAAGGCACACCTCCAGACACAGCTGGCTCAGCTTTCCAATCATTTGTCCGATACCGAGAATCTGTTGCGCATGACGAGCGTGCAGGCTGAAGCTATGAGGGGCTTGGGGAGTTGGCATGGTGGATTGTGAGTTTTTTTTTTTTTTCCTCTTTTTTTCTTTTTTTTTTCTTTTTTTTTTATCTATGTAAGAACCAAGGAGGGGTGGATAAGAAGAAATAAGATGAATAAGGAAACAAAGAAAGAAATAAGTATAGGGAAGAGAAGAAAGTCAAGGATTGACAGAAATGAGGGAGTGTCATGATAAAAACTAATCAGGTCTGGCAGGTTCATGGCAGCTAGCAAAATCTTGGGCGAGGAAAGTGTCAAGGACACGACGGGGAGGTGATCTGCGACCCAAGAGTCGACGTTTTACATGACTTTTTTTTCCATCCTTTATGATTACGATTCGACAGCCATGTGGGAAAGCTTTCGGGAGGGGGGCTTTGCTGTGTTGGGCAATGATCTGTCGGGATGTTTTCCCGGCTTCGTTACGCATTTGAGGGACTGAGCGTCGGAAACGATCATGACGAAGGGGAACACAAAAGACTCGAGCCATTCTCTGAGCTGGCGGGTTTGGCTCACGATGACGGCGGTTGCTTCGGAGGTCTTTCAGGTTGGGTGCGATCTTCATCTTCTGAGTGAACATGCGCAAGAAGAGTCGTGAGGGGTGCTGCGAGCATGAGCAATGATCCGAGGTCCGTTTCAAATTCTCTCCAATGTCTGTCGTTTGTGGCAAATGGGGCTAGACGAGGCAATCAACTCCAGACATTTTGTGATGTGATATGTATTATTTGGAGTTGTCAAGATGAAAAGATACAGTGTTGCGCAGTTGTGCATGTCTAGAAGAAACAGAGGGGCCACATGACTTCGAGCATGTGTACCTGGCCGTGGCAGGTTCCAGACCGATGCAGCTGATTGTCTGGTTACTTTCAACAGGAAAAACGATTCCAAACTTGGATGGCCATTTGTGTCTCAAGGCTGAATGAAGTAGGTACAGGGCCCCTAACTCGGGCAGCATTGGTGTCTGAGGCTGGAAACAAGCACAAGATCCCAGACTTGTGCAGCTGGCTGTGTAAGCAGGCGATGACTTGCAGGATTTGACAGCTGTCTAAAAAATGTAGGGGATCCTGAGTTGAGAGGCTTTTTCACAGCTTTTAATAGACAAAAGGACTGTGAGAGCCCACCTTCACGCTGAGATTGGAGAGGTCGGGCACCACGTCAACAGCAAGCCGACCAAACTCTTGAAAATGAAGCTCGTAATCGGGTGGACTTGAGCATCGTTGACCCTGGAAATTTTGGTCATGACACCTTATCTTCGGCGCCTCGTCCATCCTTCGGTTGAGCTTGGGAATCCCGGTGACGCAGAGTCTTTCGTTTCTGCTTGGGTACATCCACAGGGTATCGCTTTGAATTGCCACATATTTGGCATTTCATGACGAGAACATCTGCCCAAGGCTTGCGTCCTCCCTTGCTTAGGTTCTCAATCGTTGACCGGCAGGTCCTGCCTTCTACCAGCAGAGTATCGCAGAACCTGCAGATTGTCCTCTTGAGAGACGAAGTCTGTCGAATTTGAGCCTTGAGGGTCACGGCTCTCATGTTGATCAGGGACAATCGAGACATGTCGTCGAGAGCTTTGCGTTGCTTGACATTTTGTCGTGACGCACTGTCATCTTTGCTTGTCTGCTTTCCATCAGACGAGGAAGCATTCCGATGCGCCTCGACGCTGTTAGACAGGTAGCTGGCGGCTTGATAGAGATAATTTGCCCTCGAATAGATATTCCTGTTGGGCACGCCGGCCTGTCCTTTGTTTTTTGCCATTGCACGTATCTCACCCGAATGCTGGCTTTGGTGTCTCGAATCATGAAAACCATTTTGTAGCCGCCCGCCATCTGTGGGGACGGACCTTCGAGGGGACGAAGTGCTTGCCACGTGACTTGACCTACTCCGCGCACGAGCCACTACGGCTGCTGTGAAGCTTCCCTTCTCCCTCCTCAGGTCCTTCTTCTGTCAACATCTCTTCGACATCGGGCCCGACAAACTTGATCACCTCGCCGTCTTGCTTGCGGCCATTTCCTTGACCGACGCCTGGCCCTCTGATTACGTTTTATCCCTTGAGCGCCTTTGTTCTCCGTTGCAGCTAGCAAAAACCCCTCCCAAGCCGTTGTGGGTTCTGCTGCGAATCGCATAAAGTCAGACATTTTTCGAATTTCAATCAATTCAATCCCCAGCAACCTTCCATCTCACCTACCACCGCCGACATGTCTCATGAGGAAGATCTCATTGATTACTCCGACGAGGAAATCGGGGCCAACGAGACCGCCGCGGCCGGTTCTAATGGCAAGAAAGGCGAACTTGCTGCTTCTACCGATGTCGACAAGAAGGGCAGCTACGTTGGCATTCATTCGACTGGCTTCCGTGACTTTCTTTTGAAGCCCGAGCTTCTCCGAGCCATCGGCGATTGTGGATTCGAGCATCCATCGGAGGGTTAGTCCTTGAGAAAATCCTAATACCCTAAGTCATCAATCCCCTCCCTCCAAAAAGAAGACAAATCAAAATGAAGGCGTCCGTCCATCTTCGCAATAAGAGCATCTGCGCGTGAGCGAGCTTCGGCAATTGGACATGAGAACTTGGGGCCCCTCTGGTGGAGACAAGATTGGTGCAGGTCAGCAGGAGAGCATTTCAGCTTCGGTGTTGCGTGGCGCACGAGCAAGCGGTATGCGGGCGATCAAGGCCATGTCAAGCCCTTGAATCCTGGAATCGAGCACCTAGCTGCTGTATGCGATGTCACGATTCGCGGCTCAAGCTGTTTGAAAGGAACCCAGATGCCAAGATGATTGAGCCTACGGAAACACTTGAACGCGACTGGACCCTGGTCTGTGCATATGCACACTCGGCCGACAAGAGTTTGCATCATGCCGTACGATATGAAGGCGCAAAACGTGGTTCGAGCTGTACCTGGCGACATACGACAAGCAAACACTCCTGTTGGCGGAAAGTTTGTTGTTGTTCGAGCGCCCGGTGGCCCGTTGTTGCGACGATGGACGGACGGACCCTTGACGTATTGCATCTATCGTTCGTTGCTCATTCAAGAAAAACCATGATCTAACATCCACTCGATCGGCAGTTCAACAAACCTGTATTCCTCAGGCCCTCCTTGGTGGTGACATCATTTGTCAAGCCAAATCTGGCTTGGGCAAGACCGCTGTCTTCGTTCTTGCGACGCTCCAACAAGTTGAGCCGGTGAACGGGGAGGTCTCAGTCGTGGTGATGTGCCACACACGTGAGCTGGCGTACCAAATTCGCGATGAATATAATCGCTTCAGCAAGTACATGCCCGACATCAAGACGGGCGTTTTCTACGGCGGGACCCCCATCAAGACGGATGTGGAGACCTTGAAGAATAAGGACACCTGCCCTCACATCATTGTCGGCACGCCCGGTCGTCTTAAGGCTCTCGTCCGCGATAAGGCTCTCCGGCTAGGCAGTGTCCGCATCTTCGTCCTGGATGAGTGTGATAAGATGCTTGATCAGCCTGGTAAGCCTCCAGTCGCGTCCCATTGCCCGGCTCTCAAGATTGCGCAAGGCGAGAGAAGATGCTGACCAGACCAGATATGCGTACCGACGTCCAAGATGTTTTTCGCACCACGCCTACTCAGAAGCAGGTCATGATGTTCTCGGCTACCCTGGCTAATGACATCAAACCCATCTGCAGAAAGTTCATGCAGAATCCTACGGAGCATTACGTTGATGAGGATACGAAACTCACACTTCACGGACTGCAACAGTACTACATTAAACTTGAGGAGAAAGAGAAGAACAGAAAGCTCAACGAGCTTCTCGACGACCTCCAGTTTAATCAAGTCATCATTTTTGTCAAGAGCACTGTGCGTGCCACTGAATTAGACAAACTGCTTCGCGAATGCAATTTCCCGTCCATCGCGGTGCACTCTGGCGTCAGCCAAGAGGAACGGTGAGCAGTCCTCCCGACGTCTGGTTGACGGAAGCTCGCTGCAGCAGCCCCAGAGAAACTGACACATCATTCAGCATCAAACGTTACAAGGAATTCAAAGAGTTCAAGAAGAGAATCTGCGTTGCGACCGATGTTTTTGGTCGTGGTATCGACATTGAACGTATCAACCTGGCCATCAACTACGATTTGTCAGCCGATGCCAGCTCTTATCTTCACCGGGTCGGTCGGGCTGGCCGTTTCGGTACCAAAGGTCTGGCCATTTCGTTTGTCAGCTCAGACCAGGACCAGGATATCCTCAAGGAGATTGAAAAGCGATTTGAAGTGGCCCTGCCGTAAGTGCACGCAGACCTCCTTGGGCAATGTGGCATCCTTTACTAACAAACAATCTTACAGTGAGTTCCCCAAGGAGGGTGTTGATGCCAGCACCTACATGGCTTCTTGATCGGGTCAGGCCCACGGAAAAGTAGTGTGAATGTGTGCGATTTGAGGCTCAGAGGCTGGGGCGCGTGAGAAATGGTAAAGGCTGTTTTGTAACAAGTCAGGGAAATAGAAGTAAAAATGAAAAAGTCTGGTCTGGGTCAGAGGATGCTAGCGTGACGATCAGGTGATGATGCATTTTGGCCGAGATTCTCATTCATGTGCCCGTTGAGTTTGATGACGCACTCTATGTCACTGTCTCCTGCTCGCCTACGCATGAACTGGGCCAAGTCAGCGCATATAACGCTGGAAAATATCTACGGGGCACCGACTGCTGGCACGGCATGGTCGAGGCTCGGCCGGCTCGATGCTGCTCATGGAATAGGAGCCTCTTCAGAGCCTTCTACACGCTTCTGTTAAGAGCGTACAGGCTAAGGCGAATGCTGATGAGTCAAGTCACATGGATGCGTCATTCGCCGACCCGCAAGTAACAGCAAGAGCCTTTCTGCATACCATGACGCTATGGGCTCCGATCACAAACATTATGGTCTATGCCTAAGGTACTTGTCCCGTATTACATCAGGTATGACATGAGACGGGTGTGTCATGAGAGGAGCAGAATGTCGTGAGTCAGCGACATCTTGCGATGAGCTGCTGGCTTTTGGCTGGGGTGAAGTGCCGGAGGCTAGGGGTACGGAGTTGATGAGGTATCGTGAGCTCCGATAGCGCATCCATCCATCCAGATTTGGGGGCTCGTGGAGATTTTTTTTTTTTGGTGTCCTCGTGATAGTTTTGCATTGTAGGCAGGGCTCGGTCGGGAGCCCTGGCGTCCTGCGGACATTGGCCCAGCGGCTTTCCGCCACGGACACTCAGGTGGTCTTGTTCTTCTAGGCATCAGAGTCAGATGAGGGAGTATGAGAGGCGACGGCGGTAGCTCGGGCGCACCATGATCAGTGCGCGCGCAAATCCAAGTCAGGCAAAATCATGCATCTTCTATTGTGCCTCGGAAAGATCATGCCTGAGGCATTCAAGCGCCTCGGCTCTGCCAAGGTTCGAAAAAAAAACTTTTCTTATTCTGCGTTCCACAGAACTTCCCTGGCACGGACCGAGTTTGCCTCGGCGGGCGGACAATTTTCTTTTTTCGAGACCAAATTACGTTGGTCTCGATCGCGCCGAGATGTATGCGAAGTGACCCAATATTCCGTTCCTTGCAGCACTCATCGGAGTCAACGACAGAGGGGTCGATTGTGTGTGGGAGCCTGGAGCGAGGGCAGGAGGGAAGGAAGAGGGGGGGGGAGAGGCGCGCTTCCTCTCGCGGGGGATCCGAACCGGGATATCACCACTGCCCTTACACAGCCTCGCAGAAAACTCTCGCCATCGGCGTTTTACGTTCATGAGGCTTTGCAGCTCGACGACGAGGCCAGGCCAGGCCAGGCCATAATCCGATACGTTGTGGTATGATATTGTCATGTGGTGACAGTTGGCAAACAACGGAAGTCTCGGCCGTGGCCGAGCCAACGTTGGCGCGATCACGACAGACATGGATGGGGACAGCAAGTCTAGTACCTAGGCAACCATCGGGACGATGTCTCCCGATTCGCGCATCATGCACTCGCTGGCTGTTTCGCAAAGAAAGGTGCCCATGGATCGCCGGACATCCTTGATAGGGATGAAACTTTGATTACCCAATGAGCGATAAGGCATGTGTGATTGAGGGTGAATGAAATGCTGCCTGCGTCGCTACATCTTCATCGATGAGAGCAGCCACCCTGCTGAGCATCGCTGAGCACTGCTGAGTAGGACAAAAAAAAAGACCAAATATACCTGCAAAACCAAGACCAAGCAGCTTTTCCGTTATGCGCTGTGGCAAAAAGGTCATATCATTGTTGCACGAATCGGGAGAAGAAGACGCCATCCGCAGCCTTGGCTAGGGTTACCCAACGAACGCGGCGGGCGCTCTTTAGGGGCCTTCCTCGGTCCAATCAAAGGCTGCCACTGCCAAAGCGGCCAATCACAACGGAGGTCACGCGGGCGGTCGGAGAAAGGAGGAAAGAATCGCCATCTGTATCTGGTAGTAGGCTGGTTGTGTGTGTGTGTGTGTGTGTGTGTGTGTGTGTGAGTGTCTGTTTTTTTTTTCTTGTTCTTTTCTTTTTCATTTTCAACGCGTGTACGCCATGGTTATTGATTGTAACTTTTTATTTCCCCCCTTGCTGAGCCCGGAACGTGGTGAGATTTGTCTGGCCTCCCAACCAGCTGTGCTTGCAACCCCCCAGCCCTCCAATCCAACTGCGTCGGGCTGGACAGCAATGCAAGCCCCTCATTGCCCCACTTTTCCTCTGAGATGTGGCGCCTATCCTAGTCTGGCTCAGTCTGGCTCCGTCAGTCTGGCCCAGCGGAGGGCAGCTGCTGGCTGGCTGGTCAGTCAAAACCTCAGTCTCTCTCTCAGGAAGCGCTTTTCGACTGTTTTTTCCCACCGCCTCCCCAACGTCACGATGAAGGTCGAGTCAATCCAGTCAGCGTAACCAGCGACTCTCGCAGTCTGCTTCGGTACCCTTGCAGTCCACGGCGCGTCCTCACCTGGTTTTTGAATTCGTACTCTCCCCTCTTCCCTCTCGCCTCGCCTCCTCTGCTTCCCGTGCTTCGGCTTGTTGCGCCTTCCTTCCCACCAGCAGCACCGCTCCTGGCTTACCTACCCACTGGCCTCCAACTCTCCGAACTCGTCGTTTACCGAATCGGCTCGCAGCGGCATTCACTTGTACCTTGCGACAGTCATTCGGCCATCTCACAACGTCAACGACAAAAAGCACAGCGGCATCCATCACGTGGAAACACGTCCCGAATTCAGACTCGATTCTGATTTCTGGTTCCGGCTCTGGTTCTCCGACCCCAGCCTCTGGTCCTGACGCAACAAGCCCGCGACAAATTTGATCCGGTCGCCTCCAACCGCTGAGGCGCAGGTCTTCGCTGCCTTTGCCTCCTCCCCTTTTCACGCGAGCCTAGTCGCCCATCGCCCGGTCCAGACCCCCACGAGCCACGGCCAGAGTCGACTCACCCACTCCCACCCAGTCACCTCCTACAGTCCGACGCTGCCTGCCAAGCCCACTGCGCCCCCCGCTCCGAAGTCGCCAGTCTTGGGCTGGACACTTGATCCGCGCGGCAAATATCTGTCGCCACCGCACGAGTCACAACTTGTCACCGGTTACCCACCCGACCAACGCCACGCCAGGCTGTTCACAGCTTCGCAGCCGGTGCCTTGTCTTTCTCGAAGGAGTCACATCACCCATCACGCCCGCCTATTAAAAAAGCGCTGTTCCAGATTCGACAACGCGCACTGTCGACGCACGATTTCAGAGCGCCGCAATCTGACGCATCCCGTTCCTGCATATAGCTCAGCTAGGAACGCTTTCGTGGCCGCCCAAGCAACCAATTAAGACAAGATACCGCATCGGTCGACTGCAGCCTCAACCACTTGCATCTCGTCGCCTCGTCGCGTTCCATTTTTGTCGCCACTCTCCGAATACTTTCCCGTGTCGCATCGTATCTACGCTATTCAACCGCCACTTCACCGATGGTAGTCACCATTTGAGCAGACTGCTGTCAGCTTCAACAACCACCTGTGCGTGAAGTATTTGTCGCGATGCCTCTTGCAAGACATATTTTCACCGTCCCAGTCGCCGTCTCAGCTTCGTCCACCGGCTCGATCCGTGTTCTAGATTCAGTCGTCGGCTCTCTTGCCTGAAGTATCTGCATCTCTGATACTTCAGACATCTGTCTCCAACTCACAGCTGAGAAGAACTCACTGTTTGTTGGCGTCAGCTCACTCGACACACTGTTTTCTTGGATCCCTTCACGGTAGCCTGCACGGTTTCATATGCTGACTTAGCCGGACGGCGACTGGAAACCTCCTCGTTGATACTATATCGGCTTGGAGTATCAAACCACTCAAGCCTGCATACACGTCCAAAACATTCCTCGTCCACCAACAAGATGAGCCACGATGCACATGGACTTCCCGAGGTCGTCAGCTCCGCACCTTCTTCTGCCCTCAAACAAAATGCCCCGTATAATTCCGCTCTGAGCCGCGCGGCTTCTGCTTCCACCGCCTCCTTGTGGTCTGACGCCGCCTCTCAATCATCCGACGACACGTCTCTTTCAACGAAATCGACGGATTCTGACTCATCCGAATGTTCCGTTCTCCCGAAACAAGACTGTCGCGGCGCTGCTCAAGACTATACAAACTATCGTCGCTCCCTTCACCAATACCACTCCAACTCGTACGAGCCTGTTCCGACAGCCTTGCGGCAGAATCCTAGACGCAGCGCTCACGGTTCCCATGCCGGCCGCATGGGTCTCCCTCCCGCTCTCGTGCGACAGACGGATCGCAAAGTCAACTTTGTCGACAGCCTTGTCGGTAGGTTGCGACTTGCTGCCTTTCTTGAGTCTGACCTCTAACTTAGCATTCTTTGTGACAGATTCGTCCACCCAAATCGTGGAAGCGATCTGGCCACTATCGGCGGCTGTTTGCCGGAGTGAGCTCGGCAGTAAAGCTGTCCTGCCCCTGCGCACATTCATCCAAGAGACGCTTCGTCGCTCACGGACCAGCTATTCCACGTTGCAGGTGGCCTTGTACTACCTTGTTCTCATCAGACCCCATGTACCCAAACATGACTCCACTACCGAACAGCCTCACGACCTCCATGCCGACCGCGCGCTCCAGTGTGGACGTCGCATGTTCCTGGCAGCCCTCATTCTCGCGTCCAAGTACCTCCAAGATCGTAACTACTCTGCTCGAGCTTGGAGCAAGATATCCGGGTTGAAAACGCAGGAGATCAATCAGAACGAAATTGCTTTTCTTCTGGCAATTGACTGGAAACTGCACATCGCAGAAGACGTATTTCAACGATGGACTGAGATTGTGCTCAAGCTCACACCCATCCCATCGCCCCCTTCGTCTCCATCCTTTGCCGCTCTCCCATCTGTCGCGCCAGCACGTATGCAGCAATTCATGGACTGGAAGCAGCTCATATTGAAGCTTGACCCGCAGCTCACCAACATCGGAGGGCTTTCCTCGCGCAGATTTGCCCGAATGCAGGCGACCGACTCGGGTCCTCTGTTACCACCGAGAGCCACCACGAATCCTGCTCGGAATCTCCGTGGTCCGATCGCCCTTGATGAAGGCAGTGATGAGCATGTCACGCCCAGGACACACTTCGCACCTGCCTTCATGGAGCCCTCGCTGAGTTGCGCCTCTGCCGTTCCCTGTTGTATCACGCCTGCGGTGAGCCTGCTGCCAATCCCTCGCCTCACTTCGCAGATCCGCGGATTTGGCACTCCTGCAGCGAGTGCCGGGTCCCAGGTCGGCGGGAAGCACAGTGCCATGAGTTTGGCCTGGGTCCATGCTGGCGCTGACGGCCCCACGCAAACAACCTTTGATCGCCTCCATTGTTCAATCAACAGAACAAGTCAGGGGGCCTGCCCCGTCCGCCGTTCCTCTCTGGCAATCTCCATCATGTCCACTGCTTCATCTCCCGAGTCAATGGTATCGGATTCATCGCAGTCCTCTCGTTCGTCCTCCATCTCTTCTGCTTCGTCTCTCGCGAGCGCGACCCTGTATTACAGCCCTTCCCGGACTGGTGTGCCGTTGCGACCCCGAGTCTCGAAGAAGAATTGGAGTCAAGGGCCCCGCTTGAAGCCTGTTATGCCTTCGATTCTTGACCCTCCCTCTCCAATTTCGTCCTCTGATGCGAGCATGCGTCCCGGGATCACAAGGATGGGTCATCTTGTTGCGGATGACGAGACTGTGAAGACGGGCGAGTGGGATTTTAGCGATGCTGTTCCAGACCCTGCACGCGATGCGGCCAGGACTCTCCAACACCTGCACAGCCATGACGTGCCTGCCGAAGCCACTCCCACAGCGCGCAAGCGAAGCCGGGCATCTTCCGCCGCGGACACTTGTCTGCCCGACGACGTTCGCAGCTTCCTGACTCGTCACCACGATCCGACCGAGACATCGTGGGCCGACCTGATGGTTCGCTCGCAGGACACAGGCATGGCTGTGACCATGGAGCCTTGGACGCAAGCTGCTGCTCCATCCTCCTTTGGGCCAACGCCCAAGCGCGTCTGCTGCTCCCTAGAGGCAGCCGCTGGTTTCCAAGTTGCCAGGTCTCACTCTGCCATTGGCCTGCATGGCCGAAAAATGTGGGATCATATCTTGAACTGAGCGTGCGTCCTCGGCACCTCTTGTAAAGGGCCCTTTTTACCTGAGTCAACTTGAGCAAGTGGCAGCCGCTGGCCTATCAGTAGAGTCTGTGCTGCCCAACGTCCATACAGACATAGTGAGCGAATTGACCGCGCAACATTCTCTTTGTGCTCCTTTGTATCTATTCCCAATCTTTGGGCTTGTTACCCAATTACGGCGAAGAGAAGGCAGACAGGGACTTAGTCACTACTGTATCATTAAAACCCTGCTGTCATACGTGTCTTCAAAATAATTACCAAACACGGAACAACCATTCCGGAAGCGCAGACGGCGCGCACACTCATTTGTACCGGCGCATGGGAGCTAGGAACAGTCGATTTGACTGTTGTTAGTTTGGTCACATTTTGATGAATCAGGTAGCGCAGAGCAAATTGAGCGAGGAGGGATGGCGTGGGTTGAGCAGGTCACTGACGCAACTCGGATCTGTTCAAGACCACGGCGGAATGTGTGTAGAAATGCTGTACGAGGCAAACGCACGCGATTGGTTTTTCATTACGGCATCAACGAATTCCGGGCCTGTGGCATTATGAAGTTGAACAATTGTAGACGGTGCACATGTACTGTGAATGTATCCCTCCTACCCGGTACCTTCGTATTCACCAATCGGATTTACGGCGCTGCGATTAATGACGAACGCTTGTCGCGACACGAGCGAACGATGACAAGAGTCGCCCAGTTTTTTATTCATTGATTTTTTTCCCTTTTTTTTTTAAAACAAAATGAATAAATACAAATATGATGAACAAAATAACAAGCCAAAAGACTCTAGACACGTTACGCTCCTTATTAAGGTTCGCCACAGTTCTTCGTCGGCCTGATTCGCCACGTGCCGAGGGATGGGGGCCAATCAGGTGGTGGTGGGTGCCACTTTGAGAACCTAGAGAGGCTGTGTGACTCATTTTCTTTCCCGCGATGCCTCATAACGTCATAGGATTACGAGTACAATGTATTTTTTTTTGTTTTTTTGTTTTTTCTTTGTGTAATGTGTGTCATGTTGAGTTTGGTGTACAGGGTGAGTCATGTCCAGTGATGTTGGCGCCAAGAGTTTCGGTAGGATGTATGACCTTGTCATGTTGAGGGGTTTTTTTTTTTGGAAAGTCAGGCTGATATGTTGCCTTGATGTCGGGCGGGGGAACTTTTGTGCATGAATGGGCTGTGAGTCATAGACATTATTATCTCGTAGGACTGGATACGTGGGCTGTCTTTTCGTGAATCACGATAAGTAAAAAGACCAGAAAGAAAGAAAGAAAGAGAGAGAGAGAGAGAGAGAGAGAGAGAGAGAGAGAGAGAGAAAGATTGGATGGATATGTCTAGGCTAATTTGCTAGTAGAGTATCTGGGGTTTCTGGTCCATCTGACATGGGCCAAGGTGAGCTCTTGTCTGAACAGAAGACGACGAAGAGGAGCCTCCTGGAAGTTTCTGCATGCTCGGGACGCGCACTGCCTTTGCAATGAATTGAGGCTCATGTGCTTTCAGCGGGGCCGGTGCGATACTTCCGACGGGCATCCTGACCCAGGCCTGCGGTGAGGCAAATTCAGCTAATTGCTCGGCGGAGCATCCATTTGGAGACACTGGCCTCAAGGGCTACAGATGTTGTTGATGGCTTCGCAACGACCGACTGGCCCTAGCTCTTTGATAACATCCATGGTTGGCTGTTTTCGCGTGCAACAGCCGCAAAAGCTCACCATCCTGTCAAGTCCTCGGTGAGGGTCATTGCGCATACTAAGAGGCAGCCACCATGCCGACTCGCATCTTGTGCGCGACCCAAAACTTCAGGGCCGACATCCTTTGAGGAGGTCAAATCGGCACGTGGCCTTTGCCGAATGGACGAACCACTAGTCCGTGTCTTCAAATCCAGCATGTGGACAGGAGGACCACATGTTTCATTTTGTACAAGGTGACGGAGAGGACAGGGTCGACGGTCTCCAGAGGGACCCGGCACTTGAAGATGAGGCAGCAGGCCGTGTGACCTGTTGAGAGGCGTGCGTACAGGCCAGGTGGTCGGCTCAGCAGGTTCAGCCGAGAAAGCCCATGTCATATGCGGTCCATTTCCACCGTCATCAGGCCTAGCATCTCTCGCAACATGGTCTTTGTTTCCGGAGCATCTGCGCCCCATTCTATTCGCATCTTCAGGCTGTTCGTGTGCCTGCGCAGGATCTCATCGGGCAGACGCGAGATGGTCCCGGCGCCGATGAGACAGTTGATGACGAGCGCGTCGGGCTCCTCGATGTTGATGATGGTGCTCTCGAGACAGTGTACTTTGGTCTCCCAATGCAGACTGTGACTTGCCCGACCTATTTGGAGCCCGCCACGGGCAAGCCAAAAGAGCCGGCGTTTCTTCTCCTCGCTCCACGGCGCTGTCATGAGATCCCTGGGCATGTAAATGCTGGGATGGACGTACTGCGTCCCCCAAGTCAGATCCCTCGTGAACAATGCCGGCCACTTGAGGGCTTGCTCGTAGTCGGCGTCAAAACAGGCGCGAGCGTTGAAAAGGCCGTTGTGGTAATGCTCGGAACTGTGGTGACGCACATGGACGACGCCGTCTTCTCCAACATACGGGAGACGGTGGCTGCACTGGCTCCCGCGTCGGCCGAATTTGGCGGCCCAGGCTTGCTGGGCCTGGAGGATAAAGTCAATGTCGGCCCAGGGCATCTCCAACAACTCGGTCTGTCGGATGGTGAGTCTGACGAGATCGTGGCGTTTTCCGAGATCAACCGACTGAACTGACCTGCAACTTGGCGTCTGCATTTGCATCCGCCTCAAAAACGCGCCTCTCCCGTCCGGTTCGGCTGAGAGAAGTTTCAGCTATCCCAGCTATCTCAGCGGTCCCAAAATCTCCAGTCCATGACCTGTGGAAAGCCATCTCAAAGAAGCGCCGCAGGGTGACTTTTGCAGAGAGTCTTGCCCCAATCACATGGCTTGAACGGGGAAGCGCAATGTTGCGCGAACGCAGGAAGATGCTCTCGAGCAACTCGACAGGAAGGCTGGACAGCGCAGGACGAGGACGAGACGAGCGACTGGCTCGCACCGAGGAAAGAGATCTTCGTATCTTCCGGATGCCGAGTGAAGTATCCGGCATGGTCTTGTGAGGCGGCGGTGGTTTGCGCTTCCCCCTGATGCGGATGGGCGTCAGGTTGGTTTGACGATGCATGTTTGGACGGAACAGATGTGCCTCGCTGAGCCGCACCCTATGGCAGGTGAGTGACAGCCGGGCAAGTTGGCGTGACCAAGAGCCAAGGCATCCCTCCCAGTTCACGGAAAAGAAGTGAGGTGTTGAGAGTTTGACGATGAATGGATGAATGTCTGGTGCTATTCCTAGTGGCTGTGCGCTGGGTGCCTTCCCACCTATAGTAGTAGTAGTAGTAGTAGTGTCGGCAGGAGCGATGGCGGATTGGGTCAGGTGACCAACAGTATTTAGCAGGACGTGGCAGACGAGCTAGATAGTAGATCCACACACTTTCACAATCCCTCACAAGTAGTAGTAGTAGTAGTAGTAGTAGTAGTAGTAGTAGTAGTAGCAGCAGCAGCAGCAGCAGCAGCAGCAGCAGCAGCAGTAGTAGTAGTAGTAGTAGGTGGTCGAGCCAGGGCCAGTGGCGGGCGGTACATCAGTACATGGGGTAGGTTCCTAGTCCTTGATACGGTGGATTCCATATCAGCCTCGGCAAAATTTACAAAAAAAAAAAAAAAAAAAACCTCGAAAACTTCATCCAAAAACAATTGCCTACTTGTCGGGCCGTCAGCCTTTGCCCGCCACCAACCGGCCGCACACCAGGACACCCGGATCATTGCTTTGCTTCGCCGCCTTGCTGGCGAGCAACAAAGATCCTCGCCATGCGGCCCATCTTGCCTTCTTCCCTGGCTCCGTCCCGTTCTCTCCTTCACTTCCTCAAGCTTCAGTCAGACGCTGCCTTTGCGCCCCATCGCAGCGCCCACAGCTCGGCTCTCGTCAGCGCATGTGCTCGGAGGCGGAGACGAGGGAGCACTCTTTCCGATGGAACCAGCGCCGGATACCTGACCATGAGCTCGGCCCGTTCACGCCAAACCAGCTTCCGTCCCAAGTCGAGGTGTGCGACCGAGCCGTCCACCAAGCTGGCCATGTCTTCTGTCACTCCCAAACGGAAGCTGTTTGACTCGAGTCCGACAGCTGAGCCTACGTGGCAGGAAAGGCTCTGGGGGACCAATGCGAAGAAGGGCGCGAAGCCCTTGAAGCCGGACGATCTTCCCAACCACGACGACTACGAGCACGGCTCCTCCATGTTTACCAGCCGTCGCGTCTTGTCGGCCAAAGCAGCTCTGGAGCCTCGACTGCGATGCACCGAGGTTGACGAGAATGGCAAGGTGATTCTTGTAGATGGGGAGTTTAAAAAGACTGAACTGATTGCCAAGGTATGGCTCTCTCTCTCTCTCTCTCTCTCTCTCTCTCTCTCTCTCTCTCTCTGTGTGTGTGTGTGTGTGCGTGTGTCTGTCTGTCTGCGCAGACGGGGCAATTCAATCTAATTTCTCTCTCTCTCTCTCACACACTCTCTCTTCCCCCGCAGTTTGGCCTCAATCCGCGAGATCTTCGAAAGATTGACTCCTCGAACCTACCTCACATTCTGGTCCGGCCGACTGCCATTCTGCTCAATCTTCTGCACTTGAAGGTTCTCATCAAGCATGACCGGGTGTTGCTCTTTGACGTCTACGGTTCCAAAACGTCGTATCCGCAGTCTGCATTCATGTACGATCTGCAGGGCAAATTGCAGCAAAAGTCATCACAGGGCCAGGGATCCAATGGGCTTCCTTATGAATTTCGTGCCCTGGAAGCCGTCTTGACATCGGCCACATCGGAACTGGAAGCCGATTTCGAGGCGGTGCGCGAGCCGGTGATGCGAATCCTCAGCGAGCTGGAAGACGACATTGACCGAGACAAGCTGCGAATACTGCTCATCCTGTCGAAGCGAGTGAGCACGTTTGAGCAGAAAGCCAGGCTGGTCCGAGATGCCTTGGAAGAGCTTCTCGAGGCTGACGATGACCTGGCGGCCATGTACTTGACGGAGAAGGCAAACGACGTGCACAGAGAATCGGACGACCACACCGACATTGAGATGCTGGTTGAGTCTTACAACAAGCTGACCAACGAAATCGTGCAAGAAGCCGGCAACTTGGTATCTGGTATCAGGAACACGGAAGAAATGCAAGTGCCTTGCTCTTTTTTAAAAACTCATCTCTTCTTTACGTCCCGCGAGGACGATCGAATGGAGTCTTTGATTATGAATAGAAAACCCAATCCAGGCTAACAAAAACCACCTGCCAGAGTTCGTGCCATTCTCGACGCCAACCGAAACGCCTTGATGCTGCTCGATCTCAAGTTTAGCGTGGGCACCCTTGGGCTGGCCATGGGCACCTTCCTGGCCGGCTTGTACGGGATGAACCTGGAGAACTTTATTGAGGAGTCGAGCTGGGGGTTCAGCGTCGTGACGGGCTTTTCCGGCATCGCGTCGCTGACGGTGTGCTGGTACGGGCTGATCAAGCTTCGCAAGGTCCAGCGCATCAAGATGATGCGCAACGAGAGGCCGCAGGTGCCGAGGGGCGGCCAGTTTGCGCATCAATACCGGTACGGCGACGAGAGCGCTCTGGGGATGCTGGACTCGACGAATCGAGAGATGCTCCGCCGGGCGCATCTGCAGAGGGCCATGGCTCACAGAAGCAGCCGGCTCGCATTTTGGAAGGCAAAATCTACATGAGGAGGGTTCATGGGATGAGGGAGTCATGGTTTTACATTCAAGAGGCATATGCATACATGTAGATTGGCGTTTAGGTTTTTTTTTTCTCCCAGCAATCATGGTGATGGACTTTTTTTTTGGGACAGGCATATACATACACGTACAGCTCCGGCATCTCGCTTCCTTGTCTCTTTTCTCCCCCTCTCTCTCTCTCTCTCTCTCTCTTTTTCCCACTCCACACACTCTTATGCGCATTGCATGCACTGGGATCGAGGCACTTTGGCGATCTAGATAGAGATGGCACAATGCACAGATAAGCATGCATAATATACATACAGGACATACCACTCCGTACATGCCAACGGGTTCCGTGCTCATCGATCGTCACACAGGCCCAACATTCAAATTGGAGAAGGACATTGAAAAAAAAAAATTCAGAACAGAAAGAAAAAAAAACATCTGCCATTCGTCACCAGCAAAGAAACAAGCGCCTTGCGTATCGTCACCTGAGCAAAATGTCTCTATCTGAACACCCATTTGCCAGAAAATCAGAAATGCAAGGCCCATCACATGGGCGTTTCACATCTGCATCATGACCGATCCGGCCTTCAAGCAAGGGGGGTTAGTTAAATTCAAGAAGCACTACATGATTCCCTGACGTCATGACGCCGACGGCCCGCGTTGAGCAAAAAATAATAATAGTACAGTAGCAGGGAGGATCATGTCATTTTTTTTTGCCAAGAAGGAGAGAAGGGAAAAAATTTGGCCAGAGTCGTCATATGCACGTTGTTGCCGATCTGCCTTGAAAATCCCGAGGTATTCAAGCGGAACAAACAGGTCTTGCCTAGCGCGTCTTCTGAATACACCACTAACTGTACATACCTCCTACCTACATACATATGTATGAACACACAAGCCTTTCTACACGTGTACGTAGATAGCTAGTAAGCACTACGTAGCCGTTTTAATAAAAAAAGAAAAAGAAACGCCACACCGACCGGACAATACCTCGCGCTTTCCTCGAATACCAAAAATCAAGCTTGCTGCGGAGCAGTCATCCCCGCTTTTTACCCGAGCCCCAGTATTCTCCAGGAGAAAAAAAAACCTGAATTACGAGGGGGGCTGGCCATGCCTTGTTATGCAGAAATTGTACGAAAACTGACGTCAGAATTTCCTTTGCCTTGTTTGCGGAGAGCACACACATACGCACACTCTCACACACACACGGGTCTGTGGCACGTAACGAATGGAAATGACGTGTGGGAGGGAAAGGGGTAGGTGCGGCCGATAAAAAGACTCGGGTTTGCACTTTTTTCCATTTTCTTTATTTTCCAACCCATCTCCTTCTTTCACACAACCTAGATATTTCTCTCTTTTTCTTTTTTGGGCCATTTACTCTTGCCCAGCTTATACGCTCATAAACTCCAAGTCGGTCTATTACATCACAATGGGCGGCATCCTCTCCTGCGTAAGTACATTCAACAAAAATCCAAGGTATTGCTGCTCGCCAAATTTTGTCCTGACAACTCGCAGATCCGGTCGGCCCTGGCCACCATTGGCAACTGCATCATGGCAGTGATTAGCGGCATCGGCGGCATTCTCCAAGCCATCATTAGCGGCATCGTCACCTTCTGCGGCATCATTGTGCGCTTCTTGACCTGCGGATACTGCTGTCGGGGCGGTGGAGGGAGGAGGACGACGAGTAGGGTCTAGTCCTGCTGTGTCCTCGGATGAGGATAAGTGATCAAGGACGATGGGACTGACGATGGAGAGGAGCGATGATGGGTTGGTTTTGATGATGCTGGTCTTTCACGAAAGCTTTGGGGGTGGCCATTCCCCAAAATATACCCTGCAGGACTGACTGACGTGTTATGAATCGCGGACAATTGAATTAAATGAACATCTTATTTTTTGTTTCTTTTCTCTCGGGTATCATGACGCTGTTGAATCTGATTCTCCTACGTCTTCTTCTCCCCGCTCGTCTAGACCCTTTATTCAGAGAAATGTGACATGTCATTCTCCCTCATCCATGACATTGCGGTTGAAGAAACCGTGGATGGCCCGCCCGGCAACCTTGCCGACAAAGGGCTCCAGCTCGCCCTGTGACATGTTGGCCACCTCCTTGATGTTTTCTGTCTCGAGCACCAGGTTCTTGATGTTCTGCGGCGTGACGCCCGGCACTTTGGCCAGCATCTCCTGCGGCTCTCGGTTAAAGGCTTGGTCCTCGACTTTCATGTCCCTGTCCAGCCCGGCCTGCACGGCCGCAATGGGATCCGGCTCCTCCTCCTGCGCCTTGAGCGACTCGAAAATCTCGGCCGTCTGGAAGGGCGACGATGACCAGACGATGCGCAGCCGGGGAAACGCCAGCGTCAGCAGCACCAGCTTGGACTGCAGGTCCGACGACACGTTGGCCGGCGCCACGCTGCTCAGGCTGCCCGACAGGTCGGCAAACGGCTCCAGCGTAAACGACCTGTTCTGGTCAAACTCAATCAGCAGCATCGCGCTCTTGTAGTGCTGGAACATGGTCTCGGCCTGCGTGAACAGCCTGCCGTCCCGAAACGATGACACCAGGTCGCTGACCGACTTGCGCTCCACGCATATCCGAGGCGACAGCACGTAGTCGCCCACCGTCAGCATGCACGGAACAATGACCATGGACCGCCCGTGCAGCAGCGACGGCAGCGACGACCGGAACTCGCGCACGTCCACCACGACCCGTGGCGGCTGCGCCGTGGCCGCCAGCCGCCCGCCGCCCGCGATCCGCGTGTTGACGGTCCGGAGGAAGGCCTCCTGCGCGTCCTCGATACCATGGCCGTCGGTCGTCATGACCAGCGACATGCTCGCCCGTTCCTTGATGAGCTTGGTGAAGGCGTCCTTCTCCCGCCGCACCGACGACAGGTACCGCTGCTCCTCCACCGAACCGCCGTAGTAGAGGAAATAGACCCTCACGTTCCTGTCGTTGTGCGAGGACCGGTACACCTCGACCCTCCGGATGAAGCTCGCGTCGGGCTCGTACATGATGATGTACCGCGGCTTCACCTCTTCCAGCACGTGCTCGTCCTGGTCGCCCTCGTAGGCGTGGACCACGACCACGTCCTGCATCTCAAAGAGGTGGAACAGATCGTCCGTGTCGTTGAGCGGATCCGCCGCCACCTCGTCCTTTTGCTGCGACTCTTCCTCGGTCGTGACCTGCACCTCTGCCATGAGATCGGCCACCTCTCCCGGCCTCTCAAAGTACTGCGCAATCATGCCGGTTTCCGTGCGGCCGCCCGAGACGCCCGCATTGCCGCCTCCCCGAACGCGCCTCCTCTTGTTCAAGGCAGCCTTGCCGCCGCCTCTCGCGCTCATCGTGCCGCCGTGGCCAGGACGAGAGTCTGCGGCGCCTCTGAGCGCCTTCTGGTTCTCGGCAAACAGTGTCGCGCTGACTCGGGCAAATTGCCGTTTCCAGTTCAGGTAGCCGCGCAGACGCCTCCTCATCATGAAGGCCGCCGACGGCTTGTGAGCCTCCTCGGCGGCGTCGGCGGCGGCGGCATCTTGCCCGTCAGTCTCGCCGCGGCCTGCCACGACCCCGACTCTGGGCTTCACGTGCATGGTCTGCAGGTAGTCACGGAGCTGGCGGCAGGTGTCGGTGCTCGAGCACATGACCAGGATCGTCCCGTTAGAATCGTCCCGGACGGGTGGCTCGAAGTAGAGGTCTCGGTCGATCTCCTCGAGGACCTCGGCCAGGAGAGCCCATTTGGGCAGTTCCTCGAGGACCGGGCGCAGCGAATCGATACTGTCGTCACCGCTTTGCGACACGGTCTTTGCGCTGGCCGAGTAGACTCTCCTGCGGGCCGTGTCGAATATCCTCTGAGCCGCATCGAGAAAGAGCCAGGGAGACTGGTTCTGCCGCGTGGAGCCGGGAGGCGGCGAATGGGCCGCGTGGATCGTGTCCAGATGCTGGAGGAAGGAGACGGCATCATAGGCCAGGACGGACGTCAGGAGACCCCGCAGGACGGTCAGGTCGTTGACGATCTGCCGAGTCTTCCAGCTCACTCGATGCCAGTTAGGATCCAGCTGCCGGCGGACCATGACGTCAAAGTTCTTGAGCAGGGCGCTGTCGAGGTTCCAGTCGTCCATCTCGAGACCCGAGTTGCCCTTTTTGAGCTCGTGTATGCTGATCTCGACGCACTCCATGACGGCATTCTGAATCTCCTTCATCGAGTCCGTCATGGGCACCTCCAGCTCAATGACCTCGGCCTTTTTCCTGCCCTCGAGCGACTTGGCCACCGAGACGTGAAATCTGGGCCAGAGCGAGGCTTTCCTCAGAAAGAGGTTCCGCATCATGGTGGACAGCGGTGAGAAGCCGGTGGTGAAGGGGTCCGGGTTGTCGGCAAAGGCCTTGAGGAAGCCAATCTTGTTCTTCTGCCTGTACACTCGCAGGATGAAGGCCTCGAGCGCCGTGGCCGTGACGCGGTCGGCATGCAGCACGACCAGCCCCGTGATGGACTCGGGATCCAGGAGCCCCGTGAGAAGGTCGACGACGAGGATGCGCGAGGTGATGCTGAAGATGCCGCCGCCCGCGTACATCTTCTCACGAGCCCCGACGCTCTGGAAATCGGTATTGACGACGGTCAAGCCCCTGGCCTTGGGAGCGGCGCTGATGGCGGCGTGCTCAGCCAGGGCTTCGCCGATCCAGCCATTCTCGCGCTCCTCGGCGCCAACGACGACGATGAGGTTGTTTCCCGCGGCGTCGTACGAGTGAAGCAGGTTCGTGACGATGCGGAGCAGGCCCAGGCCACGGGCCAGCACGACGAGCTCGTCATCTGCGCGGAGCTCCTGGAACAGGTTCTGCTGATACTCCTGCAAGACGGCGTGGTCAGGGAAAACGGAAAGGTACTGGGCATTGCATGTGACGGGGTCCAGATTTACCAGAGGCAGAGAGAGTTTGACGGGTTGCGGAGCATTCTCTGCGCTTGCTGTCGACATGCGGGCAACCTTGGGGTAATGGGGTGTCGAGGCTAGGCAGGTGAGGAAAGAAAGCTTTTTTCATTCATCCGATGCATCCCAGCAGCAGCATCATCAGCCCAGGTCTGTGACATGCAGCTAGCTAAGCTGGCAGACGTTCTGGTTGAGAGAAGCCGTCTGGTCCGGTGCCTGCCATAGTATATCGACCAATCAAGCACCGCCGATCCAATGGGAGATTCGTGGCTGGAGGCCGAGCTTGCGCCACAGAAGGGCGCCCGTACGAGGACGCTACGAAGCCTGAACCAACTGTGCGCGATACCTAGGAAGAAGCATGCCCATCTTTATCTTTATACAGTAGTTGTACCTACTGTCGGGCAATGCGGCCATGAGCAAATGCAGTTAATTTCTCGTGCGCTGTACAGAGTGCGTACGTTGTAGGTACATATTTTTCTGGACGGCCAGACAGACAGACTCGGAGCCTGCTGAACAGACAGACAGACACCTTACGCGTACGCAGCGCAGACAGACCAATCGCAACCGCATTCCAGCGCCATCGCACCTCTCCGCACTTCTGCTGACGAACCTAGCGACGTCATCCATCGAGCAGGAAGCCTCAAGATAAAAACAGGTCCTCATCGCACGCAACCAAGTAATTGTCATCTTCTTTTTCTCCTTTTTTTTTTTCTTAACAGAGAATCCCTTCTTCCAAAAAAAAAAAAAAAACTCGCACCCATCTTTCGTAAACAACTCGCAAAGCCAAAGCCCCCCCCCCCAACACCAACACCCAAAATGGCGTCCCAGGATAAATCCAAGACCGTAAGCAACAAAACCCGCCCCCTCTCCCCAGCTCCCTTATGATGCTGATTCTTCATAATTTCTACACCCACAGGGCGAAAAGACCTTTTCCGCCCTGCCACTGACCGGCGAAAATACGGGCTTCTCGGCTACAAAGGCCAATCCCGGCCCAGTCATTACAAACAATTTGCCTGCCGAAGAGGGGACCAAGGCTGATCGTCAGGCCAAAAAGGCAGAGCTGAACAGTAGTAAATAAAGGCAAAGAGGCAGATAGGCAGGCAGGCAGGCAGACATGGGACAAAGATTTAGAATGAATATTCTGCAAAAAGAGAATTTGCTTTTACAAGAAAAAGAAAGATACTTTGGCATCGTCATGACAAAAACCGTATTTGCTGCATCAGAAAATATGTTAGATCCTTTTTGCTTTCCCAGTACTTGTATACTCGTACGTCCCGCAACTCCATTACGTTGTTTGCCATCTCTCTCGTTTGGCTGTCTTATTTGGAGGGAATCAGTGGTCGGAGCCTGACCCCGGTGCCGTCACACACACACACACACACACTCTTGCATCAACATCTTGACAATGGATATTAATTATTGATGCCGAAGCGCCTACACTGTCTGACGCTACTCATCACCCATGGCCCTTCACCACCTCTAACCATGTTTTTCAAAAATTCTTCGTTGCTGCAGACTCCCGGACGCGAACTGATCAAGACGTTTTTACCTTGTCCCTGTTTGACCAAACTCCAAACGTTATTGCGCTAAGTGTGCTGGCTTTAATTCGATACAGCCGTGAAAGCAAAATGTATTTGATGAATTCCGATTTTCGTGTAAATAATAGGCCCACCCTCCATGTCGAATGGTGAAGGCCGAGAGTGTATGTAGTGCGTGCCATGTTCCCCCGCCATGAGTCGGAAATGCAGTGGAGCCGTAATCATCGTCGCGTGTATCCAAAAGTGCGAGAGGATTTTCTGATTCGATGAGGGACACCAAGGTGTCTCCTTTGTCACGGGCAAGAATAACAACGGGAAGCTCTCAAAAGCTGAACAAGCCGCTTCTTCTCTTGCCCAGGGGATATACAATTAGGGCGCTCATAAACAGCCCGACGCTGATCCCAATGGCTACTTGGATCACGCTGAACAGGACGTTGAATGCGGTGCCGTCAAGGTTGCCAATCGTCTTGGCGCTCGTGTTTACCGTGCTTGTGCTTGTGCTGTTGGTGAGCTGGTCCGCAGACGTGATTCCCGCCAGAAGCGATCCGCCCGCGGCCAGTCCAGAGGGCACTTGGACGAAAATGGCTGGGAGCATGGCCGCCGCCGCCAGACTGTACCCCACCTTGCGTGGCTGGCGCCATTCCTGCTTCGGCGGCACGGCGCTGGCCTCGGGATCTGCCAGCGAAGGGAGGGACCAAGTGTCGGACGCCAGCCGGCTTCGTTTGGACCACCTTGGCCGCATCCTGAACTGCCACCATTCGACAATGTCGAGCCACGCGTTCTCCATGTGCCTGCCGAGTCTCGAGTACAGGTTGGCCAGGATGCCCACCGTCAGCGCACCCAGCATGTTTGAGATTTGGCTGTTGCCCTCAAAGTACTTGCTGCAGTAGCTGTTGACGCAGAAGCCTGCCAGCGCCATGGCCGTCATGACAGGCATCTGTTTCCACTTGGCCTGGTTGATGATGCAGAGACACAGGGTGAAGCCGGGCACGAACAGGAAGTACCACCCGCGATCCAGTGGCTGCTGACAGTGCGTGGTGCTGGTGGCGTGGCTGTCCATCATGCCGTACAGCGACGCTCCGATGGTGATGCCGTAACCCAAGAAGAGCGTGTAAATCATGGCGTAGACCATCCTGACGCTTCCGGCAACAATGTTGTGGCTCTGCAGCTCCAGCGAGCTGCAGAGGACCATGTACCCGGGCAGGATCAGCGCGATGCTGCTCTGGGCGAGGGCGCTGAAACAAAACAGCTCGCCATTCTTGATTGATCCGAACCCGCGGGCAAGAAACGAGGTGATGACGGCAGCCGAGACTTCGAAGACGTGGGCGTACAGCTCGTTGCTCGGAGCAAAGACCAGTTGGAGAAGGCCGACGATGCAGCCCAGGATAAAGGCCACCGGCAGATCGATGAAGCGGCCCTCAAAAGCAAATGGCGCCACACAAGCCGACGCAATTCCATACATTGGGACTTGGAACCACACGTGGAACTTGATCTTGCGACCCATCACCTCATCCAGCCTTCGCGTGGCCTCCTCCACCCCGAGCTTGTCGTGGACAACGTCTTTGTAGACGTTGTGGACGTCGCGCAGCTTCCCGAGATCGATGCCCTGCGGCACCCGAACGACCTTGACCTCGGCTGTGTGAGTCGTGCTGTCGTCGAAGCTTATAATCATGCACGAGGGGATGTAGAGAAATTGCCCTTCAATCTCCAGGACCCTCGAGGACATGGTCATGTATTCTTCGAGGCGGTGTGTCGGAGCTCCGTACATCATGAGGGCGCGGCATAGCTTAATGAGGTATCGATGGCGGGCAATGATGCCTGCGATGTGGACCGTGATTCGAATCTGCTCCTTCTTGGACTTGGAAGGCTTCTCGGCCTTATCCTTCTTGAATGAGTCGGACCAGTGATCGGAAATCTCTCTGGAGCCCGGTGCGGCAAACATGGAGGATGACTTGATAAGCTCTGTCAGGGACGTGGTCGAGTTGCGGGTCCGGTGACTGGAAAACAAACCACTACCAAACCGTGATCTTGATCCTCCAGCTGTAGAAGAACGTCTCGAAGACGAAGGTGAGGTGCCAGGCGACATGACAGGAGTTGAAGGTGAGAAGGGTGTGAGTTGTCCGCCGTTACCGCTGGTTGGGGTTCCTCTATCATCTTGATAGAGCTTCAGTAACGAGGAGAGAATCCCGCCTCGATACTTTGGTGGGCAGGGGACGTAGTCATCGCCTAGGGCTTGATGGGACACGGGTGTATTTGTGCCGGAGGAGGCGGGCTTCTCATGGTATAAGCTGCTCCTGCTCCCCTTATGGGTGTGAGACCTGACCAAGTTTTCCGCCGCGGCATGTTCTTGGAGGAGGCGTTGGCGGAGGCTGTGGGGTGTAGGATTCTTCGCATGCTGCTGGCCCTCGACATCACCTTCGGGGGGAGAGGGGCCGGCGTCATCCCGCACGTAGCGGCCAAGATCATCTGAGTCGTCCAGGAGCTGGAATGGACGCCTGCTATCCGAGTTCCGCCTCGACCCAGGAGCAGAGTCCCTCCCCACAGACACGGCGAGGCGATCCGCTCGCTGACGTGCGTCACTCATGGAACGGAGTTGACGCTCAGTAGCTTGCTTCTCCGCCTGATCCGCCTTCTCGCGCTCCTCTGGCACATCATAACTGGTGTTGCGCCTGAGGGCCGGCCTTGGAGCTCGGAGGCTGTTGACGGACAGCAGCAGGTTGGATTCCTGCCGCCGCCTCTCCTCCTCCTCCTCCTCGGTAAGGATCATGCTTAGGGCCATTCTCAGCTCCCCAGCGTCCGGGGCTCCTGGCGGGGTGGAAAAGTAGCCAGGCGAGTTTGGCTCGGGCGCTACAGGTTCGCGGAGATCGAGGGCGGGAATCGACAAGCCATCGCCTTTTCCACGCCAGCTTTCGTCGGCATTGTTGCCTGTGGCCGCCCCAGCGTCAGGAGCATGATGAGACTCGGCCAGCGGCTTCGAAGCAGAAGCATTGGTGGTAGCGCCCGTGGTGTTGGTGGGACTAATGCTACCTTTGTCAGATGAAGAGGCTGGTGATACATCTTCTGAACCCCGTCTTTCGTGACTCTGGCTGCTTGAATGCCAGCCAACACGCTTTTTTGGCTTCGAAGTCGGTTTGTTCGTCGTGATGATGTTGGAATTGTCGTTGGAGCTCTCGCTAGTGGAGTCTGGCGCCATGTTTGGGAACGAAAAGTCCTTCCGCCCTGAGACAGGTCTCAGAGCTAGAGCCAAATAACTATCATGAGAAATGAAGACGATGTAAATGCTCAGAAGAAAAGTTGGAAAGAAGACGGAGAGTGAAAAAGAAAAGCCAAGATGTAGACAAAGTTAAAAAAAAGAATGAAAGTATAATGCGGGCTCGAATGGGCGTTTCCGTTCCCATAAAATAGTGTCGGGACCACACGGTGTGCATAAGGCGTCAAAGGAGCCACAACACTGCAAGGAAGACCAGGAAAGGGCAAGCAAGCCGATGCCCCGATCCAAAGAGCAAAAGCTACGTAGTATGTTTGGGGTCATCGATGAGGCAACGCAAATCAAGAAGCTGGCTGGGCAAGAAAAAGAGGGTCGGTTACTTCGGGGACTTTGGCGAGGGGGTGGAAAAGGCAACGACGAGAAGGATGAAGAATTGCTACTACACGATAGCACGAGACTACAAACCTGTTTGTGGGTCGTGACCGGCAACCTGCCCGAAATTTGCTAGTGCATGCTTGAATACGGCGACGAGACTGGTGCCTTTTTTTTTTTTTTTTTTTTTTTCCCCTTGCCTAGCTTCCGCCTCTTAGATAGCAAGATTTTTTTTTGTGGAAACAAATTTGGAGACTCATGAATACATTGCGTGTCCTGAGTCCGTTCCTTCCTTTCTCTCTTTCTCTCTCTTTCCCTCTCACTCCCCCCCTCTCACTCTTTTCCTCTCTGCGCGGTGTGGAGTCGAGTTGCGTGATGGATAGATAAATGGAGACCTCTTCTGAAGTAGGGGGTACATACTATGTACGTACGAATGCTACATTACGTACCTTTGCTATAGCTCTGTAGAGAGGAACGAAGGAAGAGAGGAAAAAGGGGGGGGAGGGAGGGAGGGGAACTCGCCATATTGCTACAGGAGCATATTTCCCAGGAACGATGGCGTAAGAGCATGAAAGTGACGGGTGTCGCTTGATTGCAAATTGTCGCCTGCGCCCTGAAGCCTTGTTGCCAGAGGGGAAACTGTAACCTTGAGCTTTTTTGATTGCCATTTCGTTCTGGATTGCTGAGTCTAGGTTTGTCTTTTCGGGGGGGCCGGCATTGTGTCAGCCGGAGGCTAGGTTCGTTGTTGAGTCTTATCAATGGGTCATGGAGGAAGTACTGTAGTAGTAAGTCGTTTGGTCAGAGTTTTAGACCTTCGTCACCTGGTGGGTTGGTGGGTTTGGTGGCTGGTGGCTGCGGCCGGCGGGCGAGTGATCCGCAGTGGGGCCCGCCGAAGGCACACGGCTAGGCTCCCGACCTTCAGATTGACGCGCATTAGACGTTTCGTCCAGTCTTCCAGGGTGGGTGACACTTGCCAGACTGGCTGCCAGATCGCAGATTGTGACACACACAGCTGCCGAACAAGACCCACGCAGTCACGAAGCCGGCCAATGTTTATCTAGACTATGTTTGTGGCCATGTCAGGCAAGTCATCGAGCTGATTGATGTCAAATTAGAAAGAAAAAAAATAACGTTGCAATCCTTTGCGAAAGGGGAGGAGGGGAGGAGGGGAGAGGGGTGAGGGGTAAATCAGACCCTCTTGCCTGACCAGCAGCAGTACCAGTCAGTGCCTTTACCACGAATGCCGTGTGTGGCTTGTTTCGCAACCAGCATGCCTGAGAAGCGATGGGTGTGGCAGACTGGTTGACGGACGATTCTCGCCAAGCCGATGATTCAGAAGCAGAAAATGCGCCAAGTGAGGAGAAATGCGCACAATCAGGCGTCCTTTTTTTTTTTTTTTTCCTTCTTTTGATTAATCTCCTTTGGACGGTTTTGGGCGCAGATGCGAGGCGCAGACTGGTGCAGACTGTACGTATCTGACGCGGCACTAAGCGAAGGAGCGCAAAAGAATTGGGGGCGGAGAGGGAACAAGGAAGGGGAAAAGGCAAGTCATTCAGGCTGCAGGTCGTGTGCAGTGTACGGAGTAGGGAGGTACCTATACCTCGATACGTCGCGTCCCGTCGTCGGAGCCGATGATTCTCGACAGACGACAAGGTCACAAGGGAAAACTGGGAATACGTGCAAGAAGAGAAATGATCGGCCAGCACAATGCGCATTTTTCATAACGTAAAACTTCAAACTCAGGACAAGGCAGAAAGCAAGGCTCCTTTCCGGCACGTATGAACTTGTCTTCTGGCACTGGGGGATTTTGCTGTTGGTATTCAAGACTTTGAAATCAATTTACGCAGGCACGCCGTGGTGCATGTGGCCAATGCAGCTACGTACATGTACATATGTACATATGCGTGTACCTGCAGCCAGGGCGTGGCAGCAGGCTGCTTCGGCACGGCAGGAGCAGCGCCACAATCAGGCACGTGAACTCTCCTATCCAAAGGCTAGCGCCAAAGGAGCGGCCCCCAACACGCAGCACCCAGTCTCTACAGATTGGCTTGCTGCTGACTGTTGATTTCATTGCGGGCGCCTTGCAAGCCCTGCCCTCCAACCGACCAGTTTGCTTCTGCCCTTTACGAACGAGCCTTGCTTGCGCGGCTCACCGAAGCCAGAGATGGCTGACTTGTTTTGCAATCTTTCTCAGAGGGTTTAATTTGGGACCACTTGTTTGAGATTGTCTCTCCGGACGTGCTGCCTTCAGTTCGGTACTTCTCATCCCAGCTTCCTTGCCATTAATCGATGCAAACGCACCAGTCGGGGGCTGGGCGCTGGCCAAGGAGGCGTCATTCGTGACACCGTTGCAACCCAATAGAGAGGATGAGACAGCCTGGCACAATGCACAGATTTGTGTTTGTCCTCTGATGCAAACCCCCCCCC